>JANIMX020000565.1:1403609-1413835 GCA_024582655.2 Erythroxylum kunthianum
GTACAATGACCCAGCCAAACAAGAAAACCACAAAGATACTAACCGTTCTTTCCTCCCACAACACCCTACTAATTATAGTAGTACTCTAACTAGCTTTCCACGGCAGCATCTACTTCCTCCCCATTTCCTAATACATTTTTACCCCTCATAGACTACCCCATCAAATCTGGGTTCCTATCATCTGGAGTTGTGGCCTGCAAGAACTAGGAACAAAGTGAGGAGACTGGGTCACTGGACTAGAGATGGGGGTGCTGGCGGTGCGTGCAGCATGAGTGAAGACTGAATGTACTCGCAATAGAAGAGAGCAACGGGCGGTGATTGATGGGTGAATAATGGAGGAGAGGACGTCGAATCTGGAGAGAATGAAGATAGCAATGGAGTTAATTTATATACTGAAAGGGAGCAAAACTGGGAACGGAGTGAGGAGACTGGGTCACTGGTGTGTGGGTGATGCAGTGTGGTGCTCAGTGGTGTGTGGATCAGGTTGCAGATCAGGTGGTGCCCGGTTGTAGATTTGGAGTTGTGGCCTACAAGAACTTGGAATGGAGTGAGGAGACTGGGTCACTGGACTAGAGATGGAATTGTTGGTGGTGTGTGCAACATAAGTAAAGACTAAAAGTACTCGTGATAGAACAGAGCAACGAGCGGTGATTGATGAGTGAACAATGGAGGAGAGGATGTCGAATCTGGAGAGAATGAAGATAGCGGTGGAGTTAATTTATATACTGAAAGGGAGCAGAAAATTAGAAAGAAGAAGAGCTAATGTGTTCATCAGATACTCTGTTGACCAATACCAGAAAATAGCTGAGCATAGCCTAAAGGAAGTCACGTTCTCAGAGTGTGTTTAAGATCTCCGATTAGATTTACAGACTGCAAAGTATACAACAGCCTCTTCAGATACCAAATAAAGCTGTCACATTCATCGTAATCACAGCAACTTTCAAACACGAGAGCCAACAATTAAAACCAATGTCAAAACTAATTGAAACAACGTCATCAACAACAACCAAAACAACATCAAGAACACCCACAACAACATCACCCAGTAAAAAAGAACTTTAATTTGAAAAGAACAAATTACATGGTATGAGAAAAATCTTACAACAGTCCAATCCAAATCCTCATGGCATCCTAAGCAGCTAAAAACAGACGGATCATTTTTGGGTCTTTTCAACATCTTCTGCAATCTCCTGCCCATAACGACGCTTGAACTTAGCAATCTGCCCCAAACTTTCAGCCATTTGACGTTTGGCTCTAAAGTGGTAGACTTTCCCCACTTGGTGTATTTTTGTCATCATAACGTGCATCAATCTTCCACTCTGTGTCACATAAGATATCCATTGCATTTGGGGGTGAATTCCTTTCTTCATTTTGCACGAACCCTGCAATTCAATTCACAACATTAGGTCAACCCCAACTATACATAGTTGAACACTTAAACTTCTTAAAAGATGTGGCCTTTCACAACCTAATCTAGCAAAAGATTTCTGCGCAACAAAATATACATACAACAGTCCAATATTCATAATTGAAGCCCCAAAGAGAAGGGTCGAGACACTCTAGAGAAGAGAAACTGATGATGTCACGTTGCTTTCTGTGTTGAAATCAAACTAAAAACCGAAGAAAAGGAGAAAAAGCCAAAGGCTTTACATTACGAAAGAGACGATAAGCGGAAATAATATACCTGAGAGATTGATTGGGATGGAATCCTAAAGGGATGTTAGGGACTTGGACGCAGAGAAGAGAATTGGGGGTTTAGGGTTTAAGCAATTGATTCGTAGCACTGCTTATGAGGATAAAGAGGGCTGGTTTACTCTCATTTGATCGAAATTTTTTATATATTTAGTGGCCTTTGGTTTTACTTATATTTTAGTTATTGTTTTTAATTTATATTTTAAATAAGAATAAAATTGTATTAAATTATTATATTAATATAGCTATATTTTCATTAATAATAAAAATTAAAGATAAGTTAATTTTATAAAATTATACTTTTATATAATATTTCTTAATAACTATTATCACAAGATTACTACATTTTAAAATAAATAATTTAATAAATAACTTTACTAATATTCATTTATTAATATATTTTAATTTCTAAAACTAATTTAATTTAACATTTTAAGGTTTAAAGATATTTAAACTTAAAGTATATTTATTAAATAATTATTAAATTAAAATATATTTATGATTTTACAAGTTATGAAAACGGAAAAAAATTAAAAATTAAAATTCAAACAAATATATTTATGTTATTGAATTTAAAAATAAAATTTTAAACCTAAAAATAAAAGTGAAAACAAACCTTGAACTATCATTTATCAATATTCTCTTGTGGAATGTGGCTTAGCGTTTAAAAAAAAGGATAAGAGTTTAATTAATATGTAGAAAATAAAAATAAAAATTATTTTTTAGACTGCATTAATATTTCCTCTAGATTTTAGCCCAGAATGTTATGCACCAGTCAGGGTATAGATTTCATCATTAGATAAGTGGATTTAAGTATAGTACTTACCCAATTCAAGTTCAAGTTCTGAATTGTAATAACACCAGTTTAAGCAACAATTCAAAACTATAGCTTGAAGAATTACTGTTCTGTTCTAAATAGTGGTGATCTTACATGAAATGAGCATTTTATTACAGAAACAGAGCCTTAAGGAGTATCTTGACCAATTAGAAACATGAATACAAAGGCTACTTAACACGATATAATCCATAGCATCACACACAAATCCCATGTAGTACACACACATAACGATACCACCAAAATAACAGGTGCTTTATGATAGTTACCAATGCCACAAAGCTTAAAGTACTGCTCCAAACCTAGAACACAACTTGTTCATCAAAGCTAATGCTTACTGCTGAACTAGGCATTCCTGAGCCCCAGTTACCATAGCATGACGAGGGTCTTTGTTTATAGCATCCGCTTCTTTCATAGGTTGGGTTTTGACCTCTGCATCCCCGAGCAAATTCTCACAATCACCTCCACTGCCAGTATAGTCATATGCAATTGCTTCAAAGATGAGAGCATTCACTTCTCTAAATCGTTCTTCAGAGAGAGAGACCTCTGCAAGGAGTCTCCAGGCCTTCTCCTCAGATGCCTCCTCGTAATCCTTTTTCCTCTTTAACACCATATGACCACTAATTTCCCACACCGCAGGGTTCACTTGAGTATCAAGAAGCTCAGGATTGACTTCCCCAAGAGCTTGTTTCTCAGCATAACACTGCTTATTCATTTGGCAAAATGGAAAGTCCAAGTTAAGATTATGCAACTACCACCACACCTTAATCAAAAGGTCATTCATATCAGGTTTCACATCATTACCTGCGGGAAGAGAAATATACGCTTGCCACAATCTGAGATGAGCACATTGTAAGGTATGTTGTTATTTTGAAGGCAAATGCAAGCATCAGAGACAGTGTTCGACAAGTCTTGGAGAGTGTTGCCACCCTCAAATATAAGGCCTCTGACAGGATAATTAACAAGCTCAGATATTTTCACTCCATCATCCAAGGTAACTATCTTCTTAATGGGTGCTCTCTCAACAGGAAATGGCACAGCCAAGTAGTAAGCCTGATCCACGAAAATTAGTAATTCTACCATTAGCAACTTGCAAAAGATTTCATCTGCCAATCCAGACCATAAAGTCTGTATCTAAATAGCAATTGGAAAATACCTGGAAATGAAGGTGGTTTATTGTAGCAAATGCTCCTAAGCTGTTGTAGCCCAATCGGAAAAATGTATTTCCAGCCTCAGCTGCCATGTAAAGAGCAAGTAGGAAGCTATCACGGTCAATCCTCTGAGGCAAGCACTCGAAAATGGAAGGGATCAACAACACATGCCCATATTCAATTGGGCTAACCTATGACAGTGGAACAAGAAAATCACCAATCCCTTACTGAAGCAGCTCTCTCAATTGACAAGAAGTAAACAATTAGTACAAGAGCCAATAACTTACATTGATGGCAACCATGCTTGGTGAATTTTTATTGTCAATAGGGGCACTAGGGAAGAACTGAACTTCGCCATCCTCGCTGGCTTCAAACTGGAAGAGAACCTCTTCTTGGCCAACCTTAGTGAAGTTAAATTTGTTATCATCAAATGGTTGGAGGACCTTGTCAACACGGAACTCAGTGGGTCTCTTCTTTAAGTGACGGCCTTCATTCAGTTGAGCGATGAAACCGTATTGGCCCGGAATCACCTAACCAACATAAGCAAGAGTTTGGCACCAAAGCCAAAATATCGCAATTGATTAATTATCATGTCGTACAATCTTGACTCCAAATTCAAAAACTAGCCATCAACCAAACTAAGAAAACGTACCTTAGTTTCACAAGCAGTGACGTCATACCGGAAGAGTCCCCTTCGCATGCGATCTTCCCACTGAAAACATGAAAATGAAAGAGAAATTTAAGCCTCTAGACCGATAATCACACCAAATAACAGAAACCAAAACTAACATGTAATTCGGTTCCATGTTCTTCACTTGCTTAAATGACTGACATTACCTCTCCAAGAAGAAGATAATCAAGGAATCGAATCGGAGCCTCCCCAGAATCGTGTTCTGTCGCCTCCTCGTTAATCTTGTCAACCCTCTTAAACGCATACAAGGGGAGCTTAGCGCCTATCCAAGCGAACACACGAAATAAAAAGAATAAGAATAAGCCACTCATCCAAAAAAAAAAAAAAATCTCTTTCAATTATGCATGCACCATCTAACATAAACAATTAACCAAGCACCTCGAATGCAACAGCTCTGAAGGCAATTCCGACCACAACCGCCGACCCGTTGAGCACCATCTTCAACCTCCTCCTTCTGGTAATTGGAGACAATCGACGGAACCCTCTTAAGCCTCAACATCATCTCCATATAGTTGTTATTGCTGTTCATTATAATACTTATTCTTAATACAAACAAAGTCTTCTACCTAAACAACGAGAATAGAAGAGCCACCGCCGGCGAGGAAGAGGAGATCGGAAGGGCTGCCGCCTTCGGAAGGCAAAGCGCCACGACCGCCGTGCGGCGAAGGTTTGGTCGCAATCACACAACACCTGCGTCGTACAGCTCGGACATGAATTCGAGACCGAGTTAACCCGTGTATAGCCGTGATGTCTACAACTTGTTTAACTCCTGGGTTTTACCCCCTTTCACCAAAAAAAACAACTTTCGCAAAGTTCAGCTCCAATAAGAAGTACCCAGATCGTAAAAGGCAGGAAGAAAGAGGAAGAGCAGCGAGTTATGGAGATTTCAGGTTGATTTGCAAAGCAAAAGGCAGGTGGGAATGTTAAGACATGTAGGATATGGAAAATGGGAAAGTGAGTGTTATATATATGCCCAGGGAGAGAAAGAGCGAGTGAAAAACAAGAAAGAAACTTGGTGGCTATGGATATGGTTTTGCTGGTTGTCTCTCACGATTACGCTGTGTGGGGTTTGGCCGGAAAGGGACCACGCAGGCGTACGGACCAGGAATGGACCAGGGCCACAATCTCTCTTTCTGCCTCTCCTACTCAATCGCTTTCTTTCTTTTGTTTACTCGTGGTAACTTGGAATATGCCAACTCCTTTCATTTAACCAATTGATTGCAATTAATCCTTGTGATTTGATAATATTAGGTTTAGGGGCTCACAGCTATTTGAGCCGGATTTGTATTATATCAGTAATGTCAATTGATTTAATTATTTAATTCAACTACCTTCTTTTTCAAGAATTGTATAATAATTAAATTGGATAATCAACATATTTTTTTAAATTTATTTAAAAAAATTATTTGAACTAATTGTTAGGATTGTGCATTTAATATATATGCCTTTATTTTTATTTATTTTTAATAGTCTATTATAAATTATTAAGATGAATTATATAAACATGATGCTTTATAGACATAGTTCAATTAAATAATATTTGTATGATGTTATAATGAATACAAAGAGATATTACTTCTAAGATAAATGATTATATTTTGTAGAGAAAGTTGAAATAATTAAATTTAAGTATTTTAATTCTTAATTTAAATCTTAATATACAAAAAAAAAGTTCTAATCAAATATTAAATAAATAAATTATTTACATATTCATATTTAAATACGAATTTTAAGTTTAAATACAATAACAAATATCAGACTAAAAAGCTCATATATTTAAGACCATAAATGTTTGATTTAAATTCCATACCAACTTCTATATAAAGATGCAAATGATATTTATAGAAATAATGAAATAAATTCAAATTTACTAAAAAAAATTATGTCTATAATTATTGATACAATACATGATTTCAATAAACATTTGAAAAAGTTTTAAAATTTGTATTATAAACTTAGAAGATATATTTTAAAATGTCTGATATACTTCTTATACTAATAGAGTATAAAATGTATCGAATAACTATATATAATTACGAAAATACGTGAACATGGCATTTTAAGTTAATTTAACTTCTTGCGAGACGTTTTCATTATTATAAGAAAACTTTAATATTTATAATTTTAAAATTAAATTAACTTTTTTACTATTCATACATGTAGAATAATTATAATAATCTTATAATAAATACATATGTTTCATAAATATGACATTTTGCTTTGTTTTTATTATTTTTATTTCCTATTCTTCTTGTAATAAAAGTCTATGAATCAATAACAAGAAAATAAATTTCTTATAAATATTTATGAAATTTTATATTATATTTTAAACTTTTTATAACATTTATTAACTTTTAATAAAATCATAATTATTTTTTATTATAACATATCACACGTACATGTTTTTATAATAAGAGTTACTTTTGTATTATTTTAAACATTGTTATATAATGATTAATAAAAGATTAATTTTTAAATATTTTTATTAAAAAATCAATTTTTAATATTGCCTATATACTTTTTTTTTTAATAAGGAAGCCTATATACATTTTGTGTTTCATGATTGTATTGATTTTATTTTGTTTGGACATAAATTCGTATATATATAATTGATATCCTCATCCAATCCTTACGCGTAAATACTGTCTTTGTTATGATTTGTGGTTATTATTATATTTACCATAGTTAACAAAATATAAAGTACTTTTACATAAGTTTAAAATAAATATTTAAATTATGATTGAAATTAAATTTACTTTTTAAAATAAGTATTAAATGTTTTACGGGTTAATTGTTACAATAATTATTTAATTTTTTACAAGTTTAAAACTTAATTCACTTTTAATACGTGAAACAAATATAATTAAATTCCTTTACATTGTACATAAAATTGTATTAAAAAATTTAAAAATGTAAAAGAATTAAAATTAATTTAAAAATTTTAATAATAACATATTATATTATTGAGATAATTACAAAAAAATTGAATGTTTTCATCAACTACAAATATTTAATAGTGGCTAAATCTTGTAAGAACAAAATTTAAATACAGAATCATATCTTCTTAATTAAACACAATATTGGAAAATATAATGTATATCTATTAGTTATAAATCATAATTAAAATAAAAAATTATTTCAATAATTCATATAATTTATTTATTAAGAAAATTAGATCAATGATATTTAACGTAGGTAGCTTTTAAAATAATTAAAAATTTATTAAAAGTTAACTATTTTTAATTTTTGTAAGTTCGATCTTGATTTCAAAAATAAAAATTTGTTATCTTAAAAATAAACGTTAGATTGACACCTATATTTTTAATTGAAATAATTACGTTCACTGAATTTGTCTTCAAACTTTAGTGATTGTAACACTCCTATACATAAATAGATTATTTCTTACATCTTACACTTTTGGAAAAACCATGCTTTTCCATTCCAACCAACATTGTCTCTTTTATACTCGGATACATTCAAAGATTCTATGTTTGATAATATTTAGTACCTTTTAATTTCACTTGTAATTTTTAGTTTATATTTTTCTTTTAAATAAAAATAAAAATATATTTAGTTATTAATATATTATATAAAATTTAAAGATGAATTATTTTTATAAATAAAATAAAATAATTTTATTTATTTTATTTTAATCTCTTATATAATATTTGTTAAAAATTAATAGAGGGTTAGCTTAATTAAGAAAATTTTATCTAACTTGGACACACATTACAATTAAAAAAATAAATATTATCTTTAAGATGTAAACATAATCTTCGACCCTTCATTGACATGTGGTGAACTTCAAAAATTCTCTACGTGGTAAGTTTTGTGCAGGAAATGTTCATGAGGAAGTGCATGCATAATGGTACAAAATTCTGGTGATTCTGACCCACAACTTTTCCCACCTTCCGATTGATGAGATCATATACCTTGCAAGTTGCCATTTTGAGACTGACCCTCCAATTAGCCCATGCTCTTATGTCTACACGAGGAAGGTTCAAGGTGGTGTTTTATGCTTAAGCACTTGTATTTTGTAGGCTATAATACTCTTTACTGATTAACTCATTATTATGTCGTTTATCGTGAGGAAATTTCTTGACCTGACAAAAAGGTTGTGATGGATTCGAAAACCAAAAAGGTTTTACGTAGCTGGAAACTTCGTTGCTTTCTCCTCGCATCACAAGAAGTGATAGGAAATTTCCTGAACCCAACATCGTTCGTAAAGAAATTGAATTGTCAAACGAAAAAAATGACTACTTATTTGTCTTTCAATATTTTTACCACAGATCACCAGCAGCTTATTCCGAACAAATAAAACAACCAGAACCAGAAAAATCAAACCATTCACAAAACCAACTCAGGCAAAAAATAGTACCCCGACATTCAACCACACCAGCACGATTCTTAACTCATCCAGAATTTCAATTTCTTATTCAACTGGGTTTGTTAAATCAAGCAGCTGCGAATTTCTCTACTTTCTGGGTTTAAGTTTTCTAATTAAAATGTAATAACTTTTCAAATTAATATTAACTAGATCTTAATCAAATTTTAAAGTTTATGATTTCAATTTCATAACAATAATAATCAAATTATAGAATTAAAGATTGCTCTTCTACCAATAGATCTCAACAATTACGAAACTTTTTCATATTTTGATTCCCCAAAAATCAAGCTCACTTTAATTCTATAAAATGATTAACAATTAAAGCATAATAAAGTATGAATTTTAATTCGTATCTTATTCCGAAGCTTGATCATAATCTTGTCATATTCCTCGAACTGTTTCCAAATCCGATTCATTTTAACCACCGTAGCCACACAATTGTCCGGTCTCTAACGGTATCCACAGAACAGGTTGAGAGAACTATGTAGCTCTTACAGAGAAGGTTAAGTAAGAAGTGTTAGTTTCATTAGAATTTAAGTTTATTTATAACAGGTAATGGACATTTTAGTAATTTAATTGAAATTAAAAATTTAATTTGAATTAAACTTTAATTAGAATTAAAATATCAATTATGCTCAAATTAGATTCAATATCACATATTGGTCATTATTTATTAAATATCTCATATTTAATCATAAAGTTTCTCAAACCTTACAATCAAATCCAACTTGATAAAATATCTTTACTCTCTTCAACTCATTCTATATGTGAGACCCATTAGGTTCCCAAATATACTGACAATGATTATAAATTCTAATTATAATTAGACAAATTAAAAATCTTTTAATTTATTTTTAATTTTTCTGTTAAATAATTTATAATCGTAGATCAAGATTGACGTCTAGCAACACATCATGACCACCCAAATATTTAAAAATATCAAAGTGGTTTTAACTAACTTTTCCGTGCATGATGTTTCTATATAATTCAATCATTTCATACAATGTTTCAATTAAACAAGACATGAAATTAATGTCTACTCTTTTTTAGTCCAATCATATTAGTTCTCCGTCATTAGCTATCGATTCAATTAATGACATTTGTAAACTATTTACAAAACGTCACTCTATCTTGGCCAAAGATTTTCCGAATCAATACTAATCGAGAACAATGGAACATTCTCCATAATTAATTTAGGGCGATGAATCATATCTTGATCACACAACTACCTCCATATAATTCATGCTATATCCAATGACTATCGACCGAATGACTTATGATTAAATAGGTCATAAGTAATATCAAAACATAACAATCCCTATACAAGATAACTTTGAAGACCTCAAGACAAAGGATCACTTATATAATCATCACAATGAGCTTTTTCATTGACATGTAAGTATTGTTCCAAATAGATTTCTCATATCGAGAATGTTCAATGAACTTGTTCTCTAACATGTACCCACACAT
>JANIMX020000565.1:1446492-1459335 GCA_024582655.2 Erythroxylum kunthianum
ACATCAAGTGTGACATGCTCCTCAATAATTTATGTGAATGTTTTAACAACTGGATCTTGGATTCAAGGGATAAGCCCACACTAACAATGTTGAAGGAGATTCGATGTAAGTTAATGAAAAGGATGCATGTTAAAAGGGATGCAATGAGGAAGTATTGTGGTGTAATTTGTCCTAAGATAAAAAAGAAGCTTGATAAGTCAATTGAATATAGTGTTTTCCGCACTCCAACCTAGTCAGGTGGTTTAAAATTCCAAGTAGACAGTTCAAAGGGTCGACTTGTAGTTGATGTGGATAGAAGAAGCTGCTCATGCAAAAGACGGGACTTAAATGGGATCCCCAGTCCACATGGTATTTCTTGCATCTTTTATAATAATGAGGATCCAACTGGGTACGTGGATGAATGTTACAGAGTTGAGACATATTTAAAGAGTTATAGTCATGTCATCAACCTAATTAATGGGCCTAGTATGTGGGAGAATATTAATGATTCCATTCAAGTTCAACCACCTGAAAATGTTAAATCCTCAAGAGGGAGAAGACAAAAAGTTAGGAGAAAACATCCAACAGAAGTGGCGGACAAAAACAGAACTAGGTTGACTAGAATATGCTTAAAATGACATGCAAAAGGTGTGGGCAGCAGGGACATAACAGTAGGTCTCATAGGAAGGATGGTGTAAGTACATACGCTTTTCATTCCAATGCAATTTATTATTTGTTCTGTACACATGAATTTATATTTTGTGGATGTTGTATATTTTGTGGATAGGTTGAATCTCAAGCACAAACTGAATCTCAACCTTACACTCTAAGGGTTTTAGAACCCCAATCTCACTCCAACTCCAAAGGTCATCCACAATCCGAATCTGAATCACAATCTTAGTCCTAAACTCAGCATCAGATGTTGGATGTAAATTGTGGTGAAGAATTTTTGGTTCGATGGATGCCTGATATAAGTTCAAATATTTCTAATAACTTGTTAAAATTTTGATTTCAATATGATGTACATCACTTTATACTATATTTTTGTTCATTCATTGTCAATGTTATAGGGTGGTAGCCAAATTAGTAGTGGGGTACCACAATGCAATGAGGTAGGGATGAGACGATGAAGTACATATAAGATGGTACCAAGGAAGTTTAAAAAGAAGAACTACTAATTAGTTGATATGCTTCGTTTTTGATCTCCTAATAGGAAAAATCTTGATATGCTTCGTTTTTTTTAAGTTTTTGGAAGTTATTAGTTTTAAGATTAACACCCATGTAAAATTTTCTCTACCACATGCGTTGATATGTCTAAATTGGTGATATGTAGGGATGATGGAATTGTAACAAATAATGATAGAGTAGCTTAATGTGTCTTCAAGTTGATTGGTCATATGCAAGGACACTGCTAAGTTGATTGTTGAAATTTTATGTATTTGTGCTGTAAAGGTTGTTTTGTATTGATTTATTTAAGCGACATTGAATGTTACAAAGGTTGGAGTTCAATTTGCTGGTATTATTTTGAAGACTGACAATGTATGTAGTCCACTTCCATTAATGAATGTTCTACTTTGGGATGTATAATATTTTGTTATGAACTAATACTTTATTCTGAGGACACGTGTATTAGATGAGCTCAATTTTAGAGATTGCCTCTAGCTCAATATGAACTTGATTTTAGTGTAATAAATGAACGCTAAAATAAAAAAACACAAGCGCTTTGGTACATTAAAGAAACATAATCATACATACTTTATATCACCATTAGTTATTAGTTTTACAATTTAAAGACTTTATTATACAGTAAAAAATAACATCTCTATAATAATTATGTTATTATTCGTATTGTTTAGGATTTACAAGCATTTAGTGCTCCTTCAAATTGACCTCTCAACAACTCGTACTTCTTAAGCTCTGCAGTTGAGAGAGACAAAGAGAGTTCCTTTAACACCTGTAGATTTGGATTTACAAGCATTTAGTGAAAATGGTATATGTACTGCTCAGGAGGCATGAAGATATTTAACTTGACATGGTATTAAACAGCCACACTAAAATAAATTAACCTTTTGCGTTCCAAGAGTGATGGTAGTAATCAACACATATTGTCACTTCTTCGTGCTAAGAATTTGGGCCAATTGTTTTGAATCAGGATGCTCCTTAATGTCACTAAACACTATTTCTGCAAATGATTGGCCTCCAGAGATTGACTACCAAGCAACAGGTAATATCATCATGTAGTCATTAATTAAAACATAGCAGTCACAGACAGAAGTTTCAACTACATAAAATGAAGTATTATAATATGTTGAAAGAAACTGATACCGAAGATTACTTGGTTGTGATTTTCAGCATACAAAAACATCTTATCAACATATATTTTATTGCCTATTAATGTGTCGACAATCTATAAAAGAAGAAAATTTAGTATGTATAGGAAATAGAACATCCAAAAGTGAAACACTAACACTCTCAGGCAAGATGATCTATAGAGAAGGGGATGACCTTGCTCATGCTCCATTGGTGGTCTGGAATATCTTTAAGAAGAGACAACCACATCTCTGTTGCAGAGGTATTGACATAATAATCAAATCCCAACCCCCCTTGTGAAGTTGGTTCACATAGTCCAGGATAAAAAGTTGACTGATAGGAAACCAAACAAGTTATCATCACATAATTGACCTTTTGTTTATGTAAAAAAGAAAAGTGACAATAGATTAACATGTTATTAACCAAGTTTCAGTACTAATAACAGTGGAGCTAACAGAAATATTCTAAAATAGGATACCTAACACAAATAATGATATTAAATCTCTAACATAATAGGTTTTACTGAACATAATAAAATTCCTTCCAATCCATGAAGAATTGGAACCTTCGTCATATGACTCTTCACCTTTGGAAGAGTTTCATCAAGACATTCATGCTTGAACTGCTACTCATGAAGTTGATCTGAGGCTCAAAGCCTCCATTTCGTCAATTAAAAGAACCAAAAGCATAAGTCTTTTAATTTGGTAAAGTTTCATCAAGATATGAAGTAGCTGAGTTCTCTAACAATCATGAGTAACTCGATCTCTAAGTCAACACTATCATTCCATCAACTTCCACGGTGATATTGTTCACCAAGGCACTATTTGTCATGAAAAGTACCACCAACGATTACTTAGCATTTCTTTCTTTTTTTATAGGACTTCTTTTTAGCTCTGAATCAGGTAAAAAGACAAGGAATCACCAATTACAGTCTCTTGCCAAGGTTAAGTGACAATATAGCTGCCTCAGACTTAGACAGATGGTCATGATTACATATGAATCTGACAAACTATTTGAACTTTCTCACAACTTTCATTCCCAATAGTAAAAGGCAGGTTTTTTGCAGCTATAAGAAGGGAAGTACATAAACCATATGTACTTACATCTTCTGCAATTGTTATTATGTTTGGATGAAGAAAATGAAGTAGCTCATTTGCTAAAATGAGGTACAGTAATGCATCCTTGTCAACATATTGATTGCAGTACCTGTATTAACATAGAACATGTAACATTAGGGAATTTTGCAAACTGATATATTGAATGGAGAAACAATAGTGAATGAAAGATCATAAACTCTGGAATGAGAACAGCCAGACAACAACGTGTCATTAGTCTTGATCAACATCAAGCCTGAGGCAAACATGTCAATCTCTCTACCTTCCAATATTTCATTTTAGGCATATTTAGGGACTAGAATGATGCTATTTGTTATCCTAGAAGCAGTGTATCAATAATGATGACAGACAGATGCCTTACTGTGTGATGCATGGTGTAAATTATACCTATAGAAGTAGGAATTCAAGAATTACACATCAAAAATTTCTTACTCTTCCAAGTCACCCGTGAACAAAGCAAAGCCATTGTGTGTGTACAACATTGAAGAGAGTGAATGAAAGTGAAAGCCATCTATTTGATACTCTTCAACCCACCTGCTCAAATATTATCTGTAAGCAAAACCAAGATTGCCTACCAAAAGATAACACACTCAGACAAATTGCATAAAACTTTCAAGAACAACCAACATCAAGAAAGGGAAAATACAATTAACTTCAAATATTTAACTATCACACTTTGTTCACATTTACCAGTTCAAATTCGAGATTAAGTATTGAAGCACCTCATGATCCCCGTATTTGAACATTCTGGTACCCCAGTATTTGTGAAACCCTCTTTTACCTATTCAAATGGAAAAAAGTAGAAATGAATGAAGAATACTTCTGTGCTAAACCAGATATCAAATGAGCAGCTTGCAAGACTATGCACCATTTTCAACAAATTTCTGCGACACACAGAAGCATACGAACAAATAGAAAAAATGTAGATTACATAAAGAAACAGAAACAACATAGGGAACCATAAATAGATATGACTCTAACGGATGAAAGAAATCACAAAAACCAACTTACTCTCAATGCTTAACAAGTGACAGCAGAATCTTATGCAGAAACACAAACACAGATACGAGGACAAAAGCACATATATGACTAGTATTGTTTACATAGGTAATAGTGCATCTCGGTCCAAACCAAGTTTACTGATTTGAACCCTCTCAATATATCTTGTTTGTTACAGTAAATTTGACTTAAAGTGCAACTCCATAAATCAAGAACAGAAAGAATGAGGAAGTCGCAGAATTCATGATGATACCATATTTGCTGACAAACATATTTCCAGACCAAGGATATGGAATGTATATCAAAAACCTGTTGATGCTGACTACATTGCCATGTAGTAGTAATGAATGCAGCTCAGCCAATCTTCAAAACTATAGATCAAACTCAGACATATATCCTGACACACGTAAGCACTAGCCTAGAACCAAGGTATCTAAGAGGCCAAATATCTTGCTTCCGTACGGTCATGTCTCAACAACTGATGCTTACAATTAAAAACAAATAATTTTATCATTAGTAGGTACCCAGGCATTTTCATAATGCTTGTACAGATTATTGAAGTCCGTTATGCCATAGACCAGCTGAAAAAGTAGCTAAAGAGCAAGAAGACAGAACTACATAGGATGCACCAACGTTTGGGGGGAATTTTACCCGTGTGAAAGTAACAATCATTTGACCCATCAAATAGTGAGAGTCCAATCATCTCATCAGCGGCCGAGTATGAATGGACAATGTCTAAGAAAACAAGTAGCCCTAGCCCTGAAAAATGAAAACGCAGATAAATAGTGCAGACATCAAAAATTATGATGGACATCAAGCATGACAAATTGCGACTTAGAATGTGTTCTTAGAGATCAAAAGGGCTAAGGTAAATACATCACCGAATAACAGTCCCCAGATGTGTGTATTTCTAGTACTTATTTGCATAAACAACCTAATACTTAGCACCATTATAAATTTGAAGAAAAAGGTTACTGCTATTAGTATCAGCAAATTCCATATCATGTATGCACTGAGGAGCATAAATTTTACAAGCATCCAATCCATTAATCATCGTACGATTTAGGACCAAAATCAGTAAATGATTTTGAACATAAGCAAAACTAAGGGGCACAATGATGTTTTGACACACCATTTTTTTAACTAACAGTGAAAAATGAAAAATGAAAGTGGAAGTAGCTAGCATAGAACCATTATTGTCAAGGTCGACAGATCCCTCTAAACAATAAATGAAATCTTCAAAGATAAAACTGAATAAAAAAAATAGAATGAAGAATTTTAACCATGTGCTTCATCGACCAAGCGTTTGAAGTCATCAGGAGTACCATAACGGCTGCTAACAGCAAATAAATTGGTGACCTGCAATGCATAGAGTTGCTCAATTGGATTGACATAAGTAGGGAAACAACAAAAATATATCTTACCAAAACTTCTTAAGCTCTAACAAACATGACCAGAAAATCTGTAGCTATGTTATTGAAAAGCACAGAGTAGTTAATCCGGAATTTTCAAGAAAAACTAACATTCAAATCAAGCACATCATTCTTGATTTCAGCTTCATTTCCATGACAAGTTTCACAAACAATGTAATTCAATAATTGAAATTTCATATGTTTATTAAATATTATACCACCTTCGTGAACCATCTACAGGGATCATCAGAAACAGAATAAGACGTTTTAGATTTTTGAAGTTTAGAAAAGATCAGTAATTTGCAAAATAACCATGTTATCACCATCAAAAGTGTAAAGCATGCGTATCTCACTATTTAAGGAAACATACATTACCACACAAGCTGCTAAGATCAATATACTCACTCTATAGCCCACAGTGAAATAATCTCTGTGCTCAACTACTCCAATCATTTGTATTGCATTATATCCAGCTTCCTTCACATGAGGAAGAACCTAACATTTAAAGAAAAAACAGTACAAATTAGAGGTCAATTAGTCATTAGGTAGTTTCCATAGCAATAATAATCATTAAGCTACCTTTTCTATAAATTCAGTAAAAGAGGATACTTTTGGCTCTGAGCCACTAATTCCAACATGACACTCATAGATTCGTAAGGATTTTGGTATTCTTGGCCTTGAATTTTTCCATTTGTGAGCATATTCTGGAGGCGGCTCCCAATGGATGGCAAAAGCTTGCTTTCCACCACCAGCATCTGAAAACAACAAACATTGGTATAGATTGAACTTGAACAACATGATTCGTCAACTAGTGGCTACTAAAAACAAAATCAGGCTGGGAAGTACATATAGCTAAGCACTTAGCCTACCAAGATATTCTACAGAGTAGCAGCAGATTCTCCTTTAGATGAAGTCCTGGTTCAGTTAAATGAAGAGACCCAAGTATGGTGACCATGTAAGTCAACCAAGGCAGTAATTTGAAAAATGTCAAGTACCACAAGCCCGAGTATAATCATTCATTTCATGGAAACTTGTATATGATTGTGTTTATTTATACAAAAAGCAAAGAAAGAGAGGAATCATCTTTACCTGGTTCAACATAGGTGGCCCAAGCAGGCACTCGTTCAAGTGGCCCATTAGATGTGTTAAAATAGACTCTATATTTGCTTAAATGTGGAATAGCTGGAGCATACTTCTTAAGCCACGCCTGCCTTCCTTTCCGTGTCTCAAGCCAATATGGCAAGGGAGGTGCTTTGTTGTGTATTTTCTCAGCCCATACAGGGTCAGTAATGATATTAAATACATCATATACTTTGCCACTATCAATCACATCACATGGAGGCAAATTACTTGGGGGATCATCTTTATGTTGTTCTTTCCATTGTTTATACCGAGTTTCTGCATCTAGTAACGGTATTTCTTTTAATTCTTCAATAGTTTGAGGTCCATTTGGACCAAATAATTGCTCATATAATTTTGCTGGCACTTCAAACCGATGATTTACAAATGTATCTTCTCCTGGTTCCCAGTACTCATCATTAGCTTTCTTAAAGATTTCATCAATGCTAACACCACTATCACCTTTATCATGGTTATCCAAATAATTGTACTGCTGGAAATAAAGTTCATCTGGTTTTTCTCCATCCCTTAGTTTATCTTCAAGAATGATAAACCAGTAACCATAATCATCATGGCCAAAACGTCCTTCTCTTGCAGCATTTTCTGTCGGTGACCACTGGTTAAAATCACCGACAAGTGCACAATAGCGAGCACCTGCACCCATCATCCTTCATCTTCAGAGTGATGTAACAAAATAGACAAGAATTTCATTAACTTTGGAAAGTATTAATATGCCCAAACAAAAATGCACCACTAAAAGGAATGCTGGATGATTAAACTTAGCTATCAAGTCAGTAACAGCTTCTGTTTATCCAATTATCCAGCTTCACCAGAAAGTTTACTCATAAAAGATCGAAGTAAAGTTACAATAAGCCCTTGACTTGATATACAGACAAAAGAAAAGGAAAGATTATCATATCAAACCTGGTGCCCATTCCATAAAATCCATCCTATGTTCCGGGTGCCGGTGTAAACCCATAAAATCAAATCTAGCAAAGGAAATAAGCACAATCAAACTCAACTTCAGGCCAAGCACTATAATAGCATCAGAGCTTAAAACTACAAAAACTAAACCAAATAACAACTAGAGAAACTACATCACACGAGAGCCAATTATTAGTTTAGAGATATCGCAACTAACAGTTGTATTATTTTCCTTAAGGGCCAGTCTTTCATGAACCTTAATAGCATATTATAGTACATAAAAAAGCTAGTCATCAGAAAAATTAATCTTATTTTTTGAAAATAAAACTAGGTATATCTGAACGAACACATAGGCGACGTCTTTGATTTGTAGGTTTCGGTTAAAAAGCTTGTCTGTTAGGTCCTTCAACGCTTTATGCCTGCAAATTAGAACAACAAAACATATGTCAACGACAATAATCCATTTCTTATATAACTCTAACTTTCATCAACCTTCCTACAGTTTATCATTGACCTATTACAATTCATCATTCCCTCTTCTTGTCAAAATCCTTTTCATCTAAATAATTCCAAGCATTTCGTACCTTTCCCGAAGAAACAGAGCAAATTGTTTATGGGAAATCCCCGCTCTAGTCAAGAACCCAACTGGGTTAACCCCCTTCTCGCCTTCATCTTCATTTTTCTGATTCTTCTTCGACTTTTTTTGTCGCTGGGATGGCTGTTTCTGAGGTTGGCCTGTGGCATTGCAAGCTATTCTAAGTTTGTTTTTCTTCGCCCAATTGATCCTCTGTACGTTGCTTTTGAAGGGAAAATTCACAGAAAGATTGGTGGTTGGATAGAGGTATACAGAGAAAGATTTACTAGAGGTAGAAAGTGAAGTCATGGTCTCGTGAGGTTGACGAGAAACTGAACAGTGGAGGTGAGTGGGGTTTTAGATAAGAGAAGGGAGCGGGTAACGAGTTAGCTCATGAGGTTTTTGAGTTGACTCGGGCGAGACAATGGATGGTTCTGATCTGATGTAAGATTACAAAATCACGTGTATGACATTTTAATTTCTAAATAATGTATACGATTAGCCATGATTATGTAACTAATATTTAATAAATCGTTAATCATTATATATCCTAATGATAATTCAAGAATATTATTTCTAAAATACATTACCTTTTCATGTATTTATTGCGTTCCTCTTATTTTCGTTTTTAATTTCTTATTTATGATAAAGACATTACCTTTTTATGAAAATCTTTTATTCTAATCTAATATTCGCCTAAAAACCCTCAGAACTTATCTGTCATGACTCAGAAAATGATGTTTTGAACTCATTTTATTTACATCAACTGTCCGTTGCAAACATGCTTAGAAGTCGAGCAAGAAGCAATTATTTAAGTCCAACTAATGCGGTTCTAATCACACAAAAAAAGAGAAATTTGTTGAGGAAAATGCATCCAATATCCAACATGCCTTAGAATAACATCCTTAAGATTAAGTTTGGTTTAGGATAATCTTAGACTATCGTGATTATGCGATGTAAATTATGTAATATTATTATGTTTGGTTTGGAGTTACGAGATTATCAAAGTAATTTCACATTACCGTCACATCAAATTTTGATGATAATTTACCAAAAATCTGATAACCCTCGTTCACTTAAGTTATCTAAGATAAATTAGTTATCTTTTTGTTGTTTTCATTATTGCCCTCCGTTTTTTATCTTTTAAGATAAAAATATCCCTACCAACATAAACAATGACTATCTTATCAATATAATATATATATCACCGAAAATGTCTTTACCAACATAGATGGTATAATAAAAACGCAAAGTTAATATTCCATAACTAATAATAATAGACAAGTCAATTTAATAAAAAAGTTCTCCAAATTATTCGTCAAATATTATATATCATCTAAGATAATACCTCCCCTAGCAATTGACTTATTCAAAGCACTTGTAAAGATGCTTAAAAATATCTTAAGAGACAGCTTTTCCAGTTCGACCCGAATGTTAATATGTTACAAAGACAAAGAATTAAAAAAATAATAACCAAGAACAATTAAGTCAAATACTTAATCTGGTTATACAACATAACCTCTAACCAAACAAGTTTAAATTACAATACCTAATATTGAACCAAAAAATATTAAGTTAAGTTTTGAATAACATAACTTGGTTATATGATTACCAAGGTTATTTATGATACGATAACCCGAACCAAACGCTCCCGAAAAGTTACATACAGAGTTAAATGCCGTAAGTACTGTTTTCTCACACATTCATCAATTGAACTTCGATCGCTATTGCAAAGCAATCGTGGAGTAAGCTTTAAATGAAGAAACTAAAAGTACATCAGTGTACCTAAACTCGATTCTTACAAAACAATTTGATTAATTGCATTGAGTTGATTATAAGATCAATTCATTCTTACTATTACAGCATCAGTATATGGTGTATAGTTCGAGCAATGCATGACTGCAGAAAGGACTAAGTAAGTTGCTTCTTTGCATAGTCCCTTGGTCCAAATATGGTTGATCCAATTCTCACATTGGTACTGCCCATTTCAATCTGAAAGAATGGAATTATTGTCAGTACTAGGCCTTTATGACATCTCAACTTCAGTGCCTACAAGATACGCATAGAGCTTAAGCTTATTTTACGCAATTCTAATGTATCTGTGGTCAAGAGTCCAGGAGCTTTCATCACCATCCCACTTAGAGTGAAAAAAAAGATTTCACTAGTCTAGTTTCAGTAGGACTTCATATAAGGCCGTTAAGGTGTGAGAAATCAATGTAGACAGCCATCTTTTAACTCGGAAGTAAATATACAAGACTCTTACGGCTTGCTCAAAATCACCAGACATGCCCATTGAGAGCTCAAACTGATCCTCTGCCATTCCAAGTGCCTTGCAAACCTCAAGCCTGCAATTCAACAGCGTCTTTCGCACAATGCCAAGTGAGACATCTTTACAAGTATGTGTTTAGAACTTGAATCACAAAAAATTGGGAAATCATACAAACAGTTCTGCACCATTATCTACATATAAGAAAGATGTTTTATTCAAAGACCTTATGGCATCATAATTAGCAAAACTATCTCCAAAACCATCTTATGAAAAGGAAAAAGAAACTAGTAACCTGAATTGATACATTACCCTGATTTAACAACCAGGGAAAGGACAAGAAGCTTCACGCATAAAATTTTAAATGGTTATACGTCACTGAGAAAGCAGATCTTTGTGAATCTCCTTTTGAAAATAAAGGAAAATGATTATGGCCTTGAAAGTTTCTATATGCTTCACTATGAAGTGCAGAGAATTACCCTGAAGTTCTCGGGGGTTGAATTATAATCTGGCATGCCAATCGTCATTAAACCAGAAAGTGCAAGATTTGGGCAGCGCAATTCAACATGTTCTGCAAGCCCCACACAGCCTTCAGGACTTATTCCAGATTTTGCTGAAACAATGTCATAGTACTCAGTTAACAAACTATCGGCAAAGTACTCAAGTGTGGAATGACAGATCAGTGTCACTGTCTAAACAGGGAGCTCAAATGATCAGAACATTCAGATAGACATAATGCAATTTTGGAAAGGACATCATGTTTGATGAGATGCACGTGTCAAAGGGTGGCTTGAGAGGAAAATATATGATTTCATTTCTTTCAAGAAATCCAGGAGAGATCATTGATCAAGGATGGGAAGTAATCCAGATAGATGCCACATAGAAACTCTTAAGCAATCCATTATGAAGTTAATACAAGTTACACACATGCTTCTCCACTGGTATTAACTTGGACCAACACCTTTAAAGGGTTCCTTCCCAGACCTGAAACTACTCGGTCAAGGATATTTGCTAGCTGCAGAACACCAAGTTAATAAGTTAAAAGGCTGGAAGAGCAATTGAGATGACTATACAAGAAGACCTAGTTCAACCTCAGTAGCAGTATTTCCCACGAATGAAAGCAAAATTACAACGTCTTCCAAAACTTGAAACAATTTCTTACAAAAACAATTTGCAGCAGCTGCATTAAGTTCTCAATCCAGCTGTAAGCTTCCTTTGGATTTTAATGAATTACCTTCATATTGTCGACACTCTCAACCATGGCCAAATTTGGGACTCCAGCTGCATATTGAAATGAACCCATTAGTCACATCAGAAAGCATTTAAGTTCTGAAGAGAGGAAAAAAAGAGAGAGTAAAAGAGCATTTGTTGTACAAATCAAATATTCCAACCACAGTGTTGTCCAAGAATCATATGGCAGACTTCAATCCCAAAAACTTACCAACTAAAGAACATTTCTTTCTCTATTTTTGTGGCAAACAATCTATCTACCAAGTTAAAAAGAATTTCAACCGTAATATACAATTACAAAATGCATAATTCAAACTCAAAGTAAAGAAAGAAACATGCTTGGAAAGAGAGGAAAGAAACTGTTTACACGTTTATAAGAAGACGAATTAATAAAGTTTCCATCTTTAACTTAACTTACTTAAAATTATCCAATTCCAGATGAAGAGAAAAACAGGTAAAACAAGAGAAGAAATAAAAACAACAGAAAGAGAAGAGAGGCTAAAAGCCATACTTAGAAGTGTTTTAATTTTATTGCTCTGCAAGTGACCAATGAAATGCCACTCTACATCATCTGGCAGCTGAGAACCCACATCAAAAACAAACTGATATTAATCTTTTCATGCACAGTCATGTGTATCTCTACATGTATAACTATGTACATACCTGGGGTGCTTTGTCAAGGATTTCTTGGACGTAATTTTCGCCGAAACAGCGGTGGTCGGCGTCGTACACTTGGCGGATAAGCGAAACTGGTTTTGTTTTGGATACGGCCACGACCCGGATTTTGTCGGTTCGACCACCGGCACGTTCAGCCACTTGTCGGACGCGGAGGAGGACCGTCCGGAGTGCTGCCACTGCCACGCTCTCCACGGCAGTCGCAGACGCAGCCATTTTTTTGTCACTGTTGTCGGACAA
>JANIMX020000565.1:1983202-1993530 GCA_024582655.2 Erythroxylum kunthianum
ATTTTATTTTTGAAAAATAAAAAATATTTTTAAATTTACTAGTTATTTAATAAATATAATTTAAATTTAAAATATCTTAAAATGCAAAATTTGAAATAAAATATTTTTAATAACTAAAATATATTACTAAATAAATATTAAATCTTATAAATAAAATTTTAATTATTAATTTTAATTATTTTATTAACATATAATAAAACTTTTACTAATATTTATTAATTATTATTGTATAAGAGATTAAATAAAATCATTTACTTAATTAGTTCATAAAATTAATTTATTTTTAAGTTTTATTTAATTTTTAATTATTATAAGTAATCAAAATAATTATATTAATATTAGTAATTAAATATATATTTTTAATTTGAAGAAATTTTAAATTAGAAATAGAAAACAAAAATAAAAGTAAAAAATCACAATATAAAAACAGAAGCAAAATCAAAAGAATATGTTAAATTTTTAAACTTTTAAGGCTTCACATGAGTTGGAGGTTGATGAGTTAGTGTGTCTTAGATGAAGGACATAAACCTATTATATATTTGAGAAATTTTAGAAAAATGTTATGATCTCTATAATTTTCAAAAAACCCCTTCTATTTTTTAAATTTTCAGAAAATTTCTCATACTTTAATTAAAAAATAACGATGAAACACAAGCAATATAAATATCAGACATAAATTAATAAAATATTATTTATATGATGATTTAATTTAATTTTTAAACTGGATCTAAATTAATTAAATATGGCTCAAATTAATAATTTATTAAAATTATTTTAAATTATTAAATTAAATTAATTTATATTATGTTTAAGATTTGAGTTAGGTTATTATATTAATTACATGTCGGATATTCTTGCAAGAATATATGTATTATTGTCCACGTACACAGCAAGTAACGGGAGATACTTCATTTACAGACGGCGTTAGGAATGTGTTAAGGTTTCTCACAAAACCCAAAAAACAATTATAAGACTTGGGGGATCTTTTCTATAACAAAGTTAATTTGTTGAGTGCATCTGTTGGGTCTCGACAAGCTACTTATTCACTTGACATCGCGGTGAACATTTCACTTGCATAGTAAGAGCAAAAATAATGGCGTCTTGGTGCGCTTTGAGACCCTCTAATGTCCCAGTTGTGAAGTTGGGCACA
The DNA here is from genome assembly GCA_024582655.2 of Erythroxylum kunthianum. Classification (NCBI taxonomy): domain Eukaryota; kingdom Viridiplantae; phylum Streptophyta; class Magnoliopsida; order Malpighiales; family Erythroxylaceae; genus Erythroxylum; species Erythroxylum kunthianum. The sequence goes on from JANIMX020000565.1 coordinate 1,984,353, forward strand.
CTGCAAAGCTGCAGGTCGCTGGCTGTCGGCTGTGTCTCCGCCTTCGGCTCTGCCGTTTGGCGGGGGTCTTCGCTTTCTTCTAATCGACTCATTGCTTCTCCTTTCGCTTCCCTCGGCACCACTGTGTTTCCTGGTGGCTTTCTCTCTATCTCTCTCTCTCTCTGATTTTAATTCTCTACATGGCTGAGTTTTTGGTCGTATACATGGGCAAATAATGCTTTATGTTTGAAACTTTTGTTTTCTTTTTAATTTTCTGGTATTATATATATATAAACTTTTCTTGCTTATGGTTATCTGCAGAAATATATAGATGTGAGTAATAGATATTGTTGAAAAGTAAATAAGAATGGAACAAAAAGGAATTTGTTATTTTTGGTATTCTCGTAGGTTGGTGGGGTTTGGGAGGTGAAGGAAACGGGCTGTGGTTTTGAAGAAATAAGATTTGGAAATATAAGATGATTATATTTGTTTCTAAATGTTATTGATTTTGGGTGATTTATTATGTACTTCCGCTTTGGAGTTCTTTGGTAAGATCGTATCAACTTTGTTCGGTTTGTACGTTGTACTGCAAGGAATGATGCGATTATTTTGCAATTTGGTTCGTCAGTGATCCGGTGCTTCAAACACAGTTTCTGATTTCTTTTATTGATCGTTAACGGTAAATTGATTAATTAGGGAGACCAAGCGGAATTAAAAGAGAAAGACATGTGATAGTAGATTTATAACTATGACGCGAACTAGTAAGGAGCATGCATTGAAGAGCTTGTAGTCTTTAGACTGAGCTCTAGTATCACCCGTGTGCTTTGCTGTTTAATTCACTTTGATACTGGTTTGTGCATTAACACTGGCGATTATATTCTGCTGTTGTAGCTAAGAAAGAGGCAGTTAAGACAGGCAAAGCTCCCGCAGCCTTGGGACCATATTCCCAAGCCATCAAAGCTAATAACGTTCTCTACGTTTCTGGTGTTCTAGGTCTCATTCCAGAGGTATGCTCTTGCTTCTGGGACATGTTTATTTATTTAATTACGTACTTGGTTCATTTTCTCACAATAATTGAGTTTTTTTCTCCCCTCTTCTGGGTATCTTTTATTTCTTCCACATCTTTTACTTGCCTAAAATGTTTTTTTTCCTGATTGTAAACCATTATTTGATGTTTTGTTTCTTTGAAACAACTAGGGAGTTATAGCCTTATAGGTTTGCATTTGCTTAAGTGTAGAGCTTGTGGCAAGATTTTTCCCATCATTTTACTTTTCATTCTTACATGTTGGAAAACCAACTATCTGTAAAATGAGCTTTTGATTCACAGGTTTGCTTTTGATCTTTCATATGTATTAATATTTAATAATAAGACTTTATGGTGTTTTAATCCAGACCGGGAAGTTCATCTCAGATAGCATTGAAGATCAGACAGAGCAGGTAAATAGGCAACGCTGTACTAACGTTCAAGGTTGCAAGGATTATTTTAGCCTGTGATAATCAGTTGATACACTTATTCTTTGGCCTTTTTGTTTTAAGATGAGCTTTGGGTGTTATTTATGGGACCTAATAGCTGATGAGCTATTGTTGAACAAACAAATGCTCAGTTTGTTTGCCATGCTTGATGAGCAGATTCAATTTCTTCTGCTATTTTTATACAGTAGTTTTACAGATGCCAATTGCAATACAATGGGATTTGGTAGACTGGTATTATTGGATTTTCAAACAAAATAACTAGAAAAGTTTTATACTGCTGTGAAAATATGAAGTTTGTAACATATTTATCCAGGGGAACAATTTGCTTCTTTAATATTTTCTTTGCATTTGAGCACATATATATCCACTTGTGTGTCTTTGAGTTTAAACATTCTGGAGAACCTGAAGTTTTGAAATTCTTAATGATCAATCTACATGTTTCTTAAACTGTGCGCCAAAACTACAGCAAGTAGTCACTTCAGCTGAAGTTCATCTCCTCTGAAATATCATTGGGGCCGTGTGCTTTTTGAAAACTATTGTTAGTTTCAACTCCAATCAAATTTTGTATAGATCTGCATCTGATTTTACTTATTCCATATTCTCTTCCCTAATGTGCTGAGGCCTAGCTTTACTCTGCCCTAAGATCTGCATCTGATTTTACTTGTTCCATATTTTCTTCCCTAATGTGCTGAAGCCTAGCTTTACTCTTCCCTAAGATCTGCATCTGATTTTACTTATTCCGTATTCTCTTCCCTATTGTGCTGAGGCCTAGCTTTACTCTGCACTAAGATCTGTGTACAGGTTTACTCAGAATTATATCTTTTCAACTTCAAAGCTGCAAAACATATTGGTGATTTTGTGTCTGGGTCTATGAACTTCTCAGGTGCTTAAGAACATGGGAGAAATACTGAAAGCAAGTGGCACTGACTATTCTTCAGTAGTAAAAACAACGATTATGTGAGATAGTTTCTATTTTCTCCAAAATGATGACTATATACAAGGACTGAAAAATAAAACCATTTACTTCTGCTCTTTCTTGGGTTTGTTACAGGCTCGCTGACTTGAAGGATTTCAAGAAGGTCAATGAGATTTATGGAAAATGTAAGTTGTTAGTCATTCTTCATTGCTGTAAGAATCTCAACAAAGTACCACTTGCTTCATCTGCTATTGTTGTAGGACGAGTAGAAAATATATCAAATTAGTAGGTAGAACTCACTAACAGTTATAAAATTTGGCTGTTGGAATTTGGGTTTTAGGTTTGGGATTTCAGTTTAGGTTGTTGGAATTTTAAGTTTGGAATAAATAAAATTTTAGGTTTGATATGGCTATAATTTAGGGTTTTGGTTGCTGAAAATTCAGGTTAATAGTTCTGAAATTTTAGTGAGATAAACAAACAATGAAGGGTAAGGAACTAGGAATCACTCGTAGAGAAAAATCACTTTTAGAAGAAAGCATCACACTTTTTAATTGAAAATTTCAATTTATAGAAAAAATTCGGGATACACGTATATAAAAGTTCTTAGAACTTTTATTCTAGTAGTAAAGGGGTAACTAAAATATTCGAAACAAAATTGGATTATATTCTAATAAGAATTCTATATTCTTAAATAAGTTTAATTCCTAAACAACTAGGATAACATATCTATAACTATGAGATCATTTCTACCTTACAACTACTTCCTATCTAATAAAGAAACCTAGTATAGACTAAATTTTAGCCTTTGTTGTTTTTGTTGTCCCTCTTAACTCCCACTTTTCATCTCACCAAATTAAAGCTTGTGGTTGAGTGCTTTGCCCTCTTTTTATTTCTTTTACAAACTCTAAGGTCTTTTGCTTCAATTCTCCCTGGTTTGTTTTAAGTTGTCTTCGACGTAAAATGTGATAAATACTGATAATATTAGCCTACATTCAACTTTTGAAATTCAAATTCTAAAATTCGGGTATTGTCAGAAATTAATCTCTTTTTTTATTTGACAAGAAATTACTAATATCCATTAACTGTTGTGGCTATAATTTGTTCATCAAGAACATCCTCTATCTTTTCTTTAAGATGAGGAATGATTAGAATTCTCATAATTACAGTAGGAGATTGTGTATCATCATGTCCATGATAGATAGATAAGTCCGCAACATTAAAGATAGAATTAATTCTCAAATCATATTGGTAATTTTAAAACATAGTTCTTGAAGATCTTATAAGGTCCAACACTTTTTGAATGAAGGTTCTTATATTTTCCCTTTGGAAAACACTCTTGACGAATCCTTACCATCACCATATTTTCTTCATTGAATTCTACCAATTGATGATGTTGATTAACATGTTCTTTATAAGTCAAGTTGTTGGTTGTTATCTTTTGTTGTACCTTATCAAAGATATTTCTCATGTGTTGCGCAAAATCTTCAGCTTTAGCACTAACTTGTATTGTTTATAAAGGAACCAAATCAATAGGCTTTTTTGGTTGAATTCCCAAAACTATCTCAAAAGAACTTTTACCAGTTGATCTATTATGGAACGGTTATATGCAAATTCTGCTTTAAGAATTAGGTCTCAATTATTCACATTATCCCTAACCAAGCATCTTAATTAATCCTCCAAGCTTCTATTCACCACCTCTGTTTGCCCATCGTTTAGGGAATAGAAAAACCTTGAAAGCTGAAGCTTAGTGTTTAATGTTTTCTATAGAGTTCTCCAAAAGTAACTCATAAATTTTACATCGTGATTAGTGATAATAGTTAAAGGTAACCTATGTAGACGTACAATCTCTTTGAAGAACAGTTTATCATCATGGACATCACAAGTCTTGACCATAGTATTTGCAGATGGTTTCATAACAAAACCACTTCTCTACCATATAGGCAACAAGAATATATGTATTATTGTTGCTTGTAGTCAAATGCATTAACTTGTCATTATTGCTGAATTTTGACTATGCAAGTGCACTCACATTTTCTTTTATTCATATGTTGTGTTAATTTTGCATTTTTATTCAAATGTACTTCTCCTGTATCACTCACTACATCATATCCTTCCTAAACCTGATTTGTTGTTTTGTCAACACTAATTATAACATCAAGTTTTGAGCCATCAAGTTCCGAAACCTTTAGTACTTGCAAGTTAATCTTTTTAGCTCCATGTTAAGTTATTTTAGCTTGTTGATCTATTGTGTTTCAGCTTGTTGTTCTTGTGTTTTAGCTTTCTGTTCAATTGTTTCAGCTTTAGGATTTGCCAAATAATCCAATTCCTCCCACCTTTCTTCAACTTTAATGCTACGATCATCTCTTATTGTCAAACTCTCCATGTCATCATTACCCGATCATCTTCTGCATATAGGATCGAAAATTCTAATTGATCAGTTAGTGGAGAGGTGCCAACAATTTCAACACCCAGAACAAATACTTTCTCTGAGGCAATGTCTGTTAAATTTGATTTAAATCAAAATCAAAATATGAGTTTCCAGTAAATATTTCCCCGTACATTGGATACTGTTGATTAATATTAGTTCCTTCATCTTGTTTATTAGCACTTTTGCCATGTTCAAAATTAGGTATGCGATGTTGGTTTGTAAAATTATTTCTTGTTGGAGTTTTGACTTTGAGTGAGTGAATTTCAAGGAAAATTGTCGAACATGCTTTCTTGTAAGAGTTGTTACATGTAAGTTGGTTTCTGGAGTACTTTGTGGACGAGGATCATCGATGTCCAATTATTATTATGTTTAATTTTTAGAAGTATTTCATCTTTCTCTAGGTTGCTAAGTAGTCTTCTATATGTCCTTACACTATCTGTCACCATTATGAACCAAAGCTCTGATACCAAATTAATGTAGGATGAGTGGAAGATATATTAAACTAATAGTTAAAACTCACAAACTTTATAAAATTTGGCTGTTGAAATTTGAATTTTAGATTTAGGATTTTAGCGTAGGTTGTTGGAATTTCAAGCTTATAATAGGTGGAATTTTATGGTTTGATATGACTAGAATTTTTGGTTTGATATGGCTAGAATTTAGGATTTTAGTTGCTGAAAAATCAGGTTAAAGTGTTAGAATTTTAGTGAGGTGAACAAGCAATGGAGGGTATACCTTCTAATTGAAATTTCAAATTTATAAAACAAATTCAAGATCTTTTTTATTGAAAGTTTGGGTATACACATATATATTAAGAAGTTCTTAAAATCTTTATTGTAGTAGTAAAGTAGGAACAACTGCTCTTTTATTTCTTTTATAAATTCTGAACTCTTTTGCATCAACTAAGTTCACTCATGGAAATAGTACTCTGAATCTAATCAGAATATCTTAATTCCTCAATCTTCATGCATGATTAATGCTCCTCATATGGAAAATTTTATAACCTGTTGATAATCAGAATTAGTTCGTTAATGATTATTTCATGTGAAATGAGTCAAATGAGTGCAGAGTTCCTTGATTCTAAAGATCAAATTTAGTCTGGTTGTTACTAGTGAGACATGGCAAAGGGCTGGAGACTGTATTTCAAACTAGAAAATGTAGCCATTTTAAGCAAATTGTTGGTCCAAATGAACAGGTCCGTTGCAAAATCTGAATGCTTATATTAGCTTGCAGTTCTACATCTCTGTCACTGCTGAATGCTTTTTGAGTCGGATTGTTCTGGAAGTGTGAAAGAAACAGTAGTTCTTATCAATAAAAATAACATGTCTAATACTTTTTGTCTCCTACAAAACTGTGTTTTTCTACAGATTTTCCTGCTCCATTTCCTGCTCGTTCAACGTATCAGGTGGCGGCATTGCCAATGGATGCCAAGATTGAAATTGAGTGCATAGCTCAACTACCGCAAAAGGTAGAGGTTATCCCTGTTTAAGCAACTCGAGTTCACTATCTTCTGGATGTAGTCCAATCAATAACAAGGGAGAGAGTATAAACATGGGACTGGTGCTCTATATGTATGCCCCAACTGTCCCTGTATTTAGTTTGATCTAATGTTAGCTCTTTGTTGTAGTTAAACATTTATTAGATGGAAGTCCGGAGTGCACAGTATGTTTAAATTTAAGATAAATGTTCTTCTACATTCAACAGGGAAATGTTTTACAAGAGAAAATGACTTGGCCCTTGGGGTAGAGATGGAATGATGAGAGTATCAAGCAAGCCATGCTCTTACATTCCCATCTACTGAAAGCTCCAGTCATGATATTCTTACTGTCTCTACGCTGTTGCCAAGAAATGTATAATCCTCATCTTGGTGGTAGATATTATTTGAAAACCTATAAAATGGCACGAGAAAAGGAAAGACGTTCACATTAATGTTCTTTTTCACATCCCATGAACAAGTTGCAAGAAGATTATTTTGTTACAGTCGTCTTCTTTTCTTTTGTGCACGACGTGGAACTTGGAATCTCAACAAGGTTAATTAAATTTTCTGGGACTACGATCATTTATTTTAGCTTATAACTCTATTTTCCAGTCAATTAAAGATTATTCTATTCTAAACACAGATTAATTTTAAAAATTATTGGGGTATAATTGTAACTATTTTTACTTGTTCCTGTTTATTTTTAACAATTTAATTGGCCATGTGAATTGACTGAAACTAATTTCCTAATAATTTTTTTTATATATAAAGACCTTTGTAAGGTTCCATCATATCAATAATATATATAATATCCATTACAATTTAATTTCCTGAAATAAAAATAATTGTAGCTTCAAAAATATGTATGAAATCAATTAATTTTAATTAATCGAAAAATTAATTATTGGTAAATTTTAACATTTGAGATATGTTCATACTAAGTATCTATAGGATTAAACCTTTACATTTATTTTACATATATTAAATATTCTTAATTCTTAATGTACTTTTAGCATTTAAATATTTGTACAATAAATATCAGATAATAAATTCTTATTTACAAAATTAATACTATTTTACAAATATCTAAAATGATTAATTATTAATAAAAGCTAATTATTTTGAAATATGCACAATAAGTATCTACAATACTATAATTATACATTTATTAATTCAAAATATTTAAATAAAGAATGACTTTTACAACCATTTGGATAGATATTGACTAAAACATCTTAGAAATACAATTTTTGAAGAGTTTAATTGATTAATATCTTAGTTTTTCTTATATATGAAGGGATGATTACAACAAAGATCACCTAACAAAGCATTATAGTGGTTAATTTGAAAGAGGAAAAAAGTGAGGAAGGCTTTATGGGAAGTGGCAGAGGTAAAGGTAATGAGTTACTAACTTATTGGGAATGCATATATCTATAATTTTTGGTATATCTGTGAATATTTGTTGACATTTTAGTTTGATGATAGGGAAGAGAAGAAGACCTAAGGCATTAAGAGGTGTCAATGACAGAGAATATAAGTGAACCCCATTCTCAAAACATAACGATATACTGTTGGAAACCGGAGCGGGATCATATCCGACCCGCAGTGGAATACTTACCAAAATATTTCATATTTTGGTTTCCCAAAAACCAAGATCAATTTAATTCTATAAAATGAATAACACGAAATCATAATAAAGCTTGAATCATAATTCGTACCTTATTGCGAAGCTTGATCTAATCTTGTCGTATCCCTCGAACTGTTTCCGAAACTGATCTATCTCAACCACCATAATCGCATAAGTGTCCGACCTCTAACGGTATCTACAGAACAGGTTGAGAGAACTCTGTAACTCTTACAGAGAGGGTTAAGCAAGAAGTGCTAGCTCCAAAGAGCTTAAGCCTATTTATAATAGGTCTTGGACGTCTTAGTAATTTAATTTAATTAAATTATAATTTCAATTAAACTTTAATTAGAATTACAATAATTCTAATTAAATACTAATTAAGCCCAAATAAGATCCAATATCACATATTGATCCTTATTTATTAAATATCTTATATTTAATCATAAAGTTTCTCAAACTTTACAAACAAGTCCAACTTAATTAAAATAACTTTGCTTTATTCAACCCATTCTATATGTGTGACACATTAGGTTCTCAAATATGTTGGCAATGGATACTAATTATAATTCTAATTCATAATTAGAATTGGATAAATTAAAACTCCTTTTAATTTATCTTTAGTTCTCTAATTAAACAATTTATATCCATAAATCAAGATTGGCGTTTAGCAACGCGTCATGACCACTCAAATATTTAGGAATATCAAAGTGGTTTTGACTAATCTTTCCGTGAATGATTTTTTTGTATAATTCAATCCTTTCATTATACAATGTTCTGATTAGACATAGAGCATGGAATTAATGTCTACTCTATTTCTAATCCATTGATATTAGTTCTCTGTCATTAGCTATCGATTCAATTAAGGACATTTGTAAACTATTTACAAAGCCTCATTCTACCTCAGCCAAGGATTTCCTGAATCAATACTAATTGAGAACAACGGAACATTCTCCCTAATTGCTTTAGGGTGATGAATCATATCTTGATCACGAATCTACCTCCATACAGTTCTTGCTACTTCCAATGACTACCGATTTAACAACCCATAATTAATTAGGTAATAATTAGAATATAAACATAGCAATCCATATACAAGATAACTTTGGTGACCTCAAGTCAAAGGATCACTTATACAATTATTACAATGAGAATTTCCATAGACATACAAGTAATGTTTCAAATGAATTTCTCATGTCGGGCATGTTCAATGAACTTGTTCTCTAACAAGCACCCACACGTTTGTTTAAGTATCTCTATACTTTAATCTATGAGATCGAC
>JANIMX020000565.1:2023689-2043132 GCA_024582655.2 Erythroxylum kunthianum
AGAACTTAGTGAAATGTGTAATCTATTTTTATAAATTATAAATTAATGATGAAATATATCATATGGGTGATGATTAAAAGTAATTGAAAATTATAGCACATGCTGCAAAATTTCCCTGCTACCAGCTAGTACCCAACGATGGTGATAAGAAGCTAAATCACAATAATGCATTATTGACTTTGCCCCGCAAAACAATATTCATCGCTATTACTTGGAAGTGTAATTAAGGATCTCAAGATCAAACCCTCAGTAGGAAATTTCATATATATAATATTTCAATCTGTGCAATTGATAAGTAATAGATGATTGTTACAATGTAGGTTCTGTTTGTTTGAGCTGATAACTGATAGTTGATGGGTGGTAGTTGATAAATAATAGCTGATAGCTGATTGTGAAAAACTACTCTTGATAACTTATTGAATCAGGAGTTATTTGGGGCTTGAACAGTTATCAGGAACTGTTACCAAACAGCTAGTATTTAAAACAGAAATTGATTGGGTCTATCAGCTACCCCAATCAGCTCAACCAAACACCATCGTAATGTAATAAAGAGTTCCAATAACTGTTTGAATTAAATTTAGCATATATTTTTAATAAAATATCTACATATGAGGTTGTATATATATATATCAATTACATTCAATGTTAAAAAGATTAGTGCAGCACATGATGTAAGGATATTTTCTTTTCTTTTTCCCGTAAACTAAGGATACCTTGTAACGAAAAGTTCCTTAACACTATCATTAGATGAAGCTGCATTCAATGCACGTAAGGGGGCGTCTTTAAGAGATTCCTAAAGCGGCGGCCGCTCACAATAATGACTATCTAAACATGTAAATCAGCAGTGCTTTGGTAGAATCATTAACATACCCAGACTAATGATTTGTTTGTTCAAAATGTTCTTTGTCATCAAACAAAATATAACATACCAAAGTCTAGAAAAATTGTGTCCACTTTAATTTTATCTTCTACAAAATCAAAAAGGTCAGGAGCTTTTTTATGTGGCTTTTTTAGATTTTATATTTTAGTCCTTACAAACATTAATCTAATATCACTTCCTCACTCACACTCCATAAATTATAACATGACCTTCCTTTTCATGTCTTCAATATTAATATCATTAGATAATACATGCATAAAAACATTATCTTTAATATTACGTTGGTAAATAGTAATTAAACCATTTACTAAAATTTAACTAAAAACTAATTTTAAATTTGAGTTGTTATTATCTTGAGCAATTTCCACCCTATTTTATTATGAATCCTCAAATTTGATCTTTTGTTGCCATCCATGAGTACCGGGATGGCATATGTCTCTTACAAGTCATCCAACTTTGGATATAAAAGTTTATTTATTAATAATTAGTTTATGTAATAATCAGGCTAAGTCAAAAGGCCAAAACATAATCTAAATCAATTAGGAGTCGTATATAATCTTACAACTTTCCTAGTCGTTGACTGACGTAACTAATAACATCCACACGTATCAAAGACGGGAAAAAGTTACAAGTACTGCAACCAGACCATTTCACATTAAAGTAGACTCTTTAACTGGTCTATAGAAATGAACTGTAGATGAAATAGGCTATGTTCCCAGATGACAATTGGTCATGCTAGAGAATATCCAGGCTTATACTTCCTTCAACAAGTTCCAAATTTCTCAGAAAAAATATCTGGAGTAATTAATAAACTTAGTTCAGTTTTTGTTTCCAATGTAAACACTAACTCAAGATTATTAGTGTTTGATATTTGGCATTATAAACTTGGACATGTTGCTCATGATAGATTGAGTATAATGCATAGATCATTTCCTGATACAGTGTCTCTTCCTGACAAAATATGTGAAATATGCTCATTAGCCAAACAAAAGAGACTCCCTTTTCCATCTCATATCAAGAACACTAAAAAACCATTTGATTTATTACATATTGATGTTTAGGGACCATACTTTTACACAGAAATTGATGGTTTTTATTATTTCATTACATTAGTAGATGATTTCATTAGAGTTATTTGAGTGTATCTCATGAGGCACAAGTCAGACGTGCAATTCACTCTACCTGGTTTTTACAAATTGATTGAAACACAATTCAATAGAACCATTAAAAGAATAAGATTAGATAATGCCAAGGAACTTGACATGAAGCTATTCTTTGCTGAAAAAAAGGAATTGAACATCAGTTGTTTTGTGTTGAAACTCCTCAACAAAATGAGGTTGTTGAAAGAAAACATCAACATGTGCTTAATGTTGCTAGAGCTCTCATATTTCAGTCAAAAATTCCTAAGAAATTTTGGGGAGAAGCAATACTCACATCCTGCGATATAATCAATAGAATTCTTACAAAAGTCTTGCAAAATCTAACACCTTATGAACAGATTCTTAGGAAAACACGTTACTATACACACATGAAGGTCTTTGGCTGACTCTATTTTACCTCCATACTTCACAATCACAAATAAAAATTTGAAGTTAGAGCAAGGAAATGTATTTTATTGGATATCTCGTTTGCATGAAATGATACAAAATTTATGATCTTGATAATTATCAATTCTTTGTCTAAAAAAATGTTGTATTTCATTAACATGTTTTTCCTTTTGATCCCAATTATTCATCTGACATCACACTCAATAATGATTCTCATCTTTTGCCTAATACTATGTTTTATGACATTTCATCAAACACATCATATTTACATAGAAATGATAATAATGAGCCTACAAATGCATATGTTTCTGATACCATCACTTCATGCCCTGCATCACCTTTACAAAAACATCATCCTCATCAACTCAATCACCCCATATTCAACCACTAATTAAAAGATAGCATTATGAAAACTAATGAAATTCGTATTAAGAAATTAAATTCGTTGCAAGCAAGGAGATGTAGTTGGTTGAATCGATTACCTAATGAATGGGTAAACAAACAAATTTTTTTTAAACCTAGTATTTGTCCATATTAAACTAATAGAATTGGCCCAAAGTTGAGTTTGGATAATAACACATCTTATTTAACTAAAAGAACTTTCTGGTTTAAGCCTTCAACATTAACTTTCAGCAAAATAGTTGATATAAGTTCTTCAATTTTGGCTACATATAAATACAATGAATTACATATATCACAAATAATGGAAGACATAAGTGACTATTAATTAAATTATGTTCATATTTGTTTTTGAAAAGATAAAATATAACGGTGAAACAATTCGTAATCAAGATTATAGATGGTGGTGAAGATGTCTTTGTAGTGCAAATATGAGCAAATTCACTCCCATATATATAACAAGCTGAAGGGTCCAACTCTTGACAACCATGACAAGTATGTGTCCAAATTGAATGTAAGGTGTAAGTAAAGTGGCAGAGAAGTAGGTGACGAAAAGTAGACCAAGCAAAATAAATGCAGATTTTAAATTTGGTGGGTCTAGGCATGGAGGTTGTTGGTTAGGAGCCAACTTAGAACCATAGTCTCTCTGAAGCCAAAAGAGAGTTCAACTTCAACCCTTGCTGTTAGCGGACAGAACTTATTTAATGTTCTTTTATGTGATTTTTATTTAATTTAATTTTGATTAATAAATCTTGATAAAAATAATACTATTTAGATAAAATAAGATATAAAATCACGACTTCCGATCACCACCTCACCTGTTAATATTTCCACCGCCTCTTTTTGCGCGTCCCTACAAAAATCGCATCACTTTTTGGTTGCCAATAACAATAAGAAACACTCCACACCTGTAATCGGTGATGACGTAGCTTCGTGCAACAAGCAAGTGCCCTTTGTGCTTATTGCAACGGTGCTTGTCACTAAGTGGGGTTGTCAGATTTGGACCTCCAAATTCACAATTCATGGCTCTTCTTTCCCTTTAATAGGTAGTGCCTGTGCCTCTATTTCTATAAGAGAATCCATGGAAATTTTATTAATGATCCAATTTTTGCTATGCCGTTTTGAAATTGGGATGCAGTTCATGCCATGAAGATGCAATTTCATAGAATGTACCTCTATTTCATAAACAACACAACAAAGGATATTTTATTCTTAAATATTTTTTTAATAACGTAGAAACCTGCAGCCGTTACCTTGCGATGCGCACTGGATAAACACCCGCCTTAGTTGGTAAACAATCATGGAAGAAACCAACCTAGGACAAATCAGAGCTGACCAGCTCAATTAAAGAGGCCATGAGATTCGAACATAAGACCTTGCGGTCATCATGTGCGATGCCCGACCAACTTGACTATCCTTGCGGGTTATTCTTAAATATTTTTAATGAGAACTAAGGTAGTAAGTTGTAAGATAAAAATCCAATTTCCTTACCAACTCTATTCCATGTACATGTCTTTAACCATCTTGAATAGGTCAAACAATTGATGTACCCGCACATCCAACTAAATACAATTACTAATTTACTGATTTTGTTTTCAATACAAATATAAAACGACTGTTGTTTTATGTAGGTGATTTGAAAACAATCTTTTTACTAATTAGAAGTAAGATTGCGTATTATTGAACCTCTTAAAATTTTATTTATTAATATAATTTTTAGGAGTGATATATATAGTTCTTTAGTTATTATTAAGTTAATATCTCGTTATATGATTTTTCTTAAGAAACAGATGGTGGGCATTGGAACAACTAATAAGGTTACTTTTTTATGATTAGAAAATTATGGGTTAAAATCATGAAAATAATTTTTTTTTATAAAAAAAACGTATAATTAATGACCCTCACGTATTTTTATTGTGTTTTAGAGTATGTGAGTCAAGTGTAAACTTTTTATGGCTGGCTTTTTCAACAGGTAAAGGAAATTACCTACGTTGATAAACTGGAGCACAAAACTCAATTAAGTAACAAGTTCTTTCGCTTTTCAATTTTCACCAAATGCTTAGAAAAGGTAAGAGTAGTTAGAGTGAAAGGAATCAAAGTGATTAGATATAATATTAAGATAATCATGATATGGGATATGATTAGCATCAATATCCCATGCGAGGCCACATACGTTAATAGTAAATACCGGAAAAAAAGGTCAAAACTCTAAAGGAGATAGGAGATTCCTTTTGTGAATTTGTGTTCACACTTGCTTTCTTATGAAAGATTCCCTCTTGACCCCCGTTCACACCATAAAATGACATCTTTGCTCCTGCCTTTTTTCTTTGGGGCTTCAGCTTCAGCTTCTCCTTCTCTTTGAAGCTCATGGCTACTCTTGGCTTATTGCTTTTCTTTATGTAAGTTCACCTATTACTTATTACTTTTTTAAATTTTAAATTAAAATTAATTTCAAATTAACAAAGAACTTATATTCTTAAGTAATCATTAAAAGATTTAATTGATAACTTGTTTCTTTGTAGTTTATGTATTCTTTTATATGCTTAACAATAATAACGGAGTGCAGCCAATGAACAAAGCTTGAGCCAAGCCATGTACTAATCTCGGCGACAAGTTCCATTAAGGTTGGTTGTCCACAACAAGAATGGGACAGTGTCATTTGGTCATCACATGCAAGTTTAGTCGGAAAAGGTGAGATCCCTAAAAGAAGTTGATGCGGTCAACACCAATTATCTGCCAAGTCAGGCGATTTTGTCGTCCTACGTGGCAACAAGGATTAGGTATGACTCCCTCCTTCTCTCTCTATCCCGCTCTTGCCAACTTTCTCTCTTTCCTATATATATATACACATGTATATCCATCCATTTCATGATGTCCAAAACATTGCTCTTTCTAACCATTTTCGTACATCAATCGCACAAGAGGGTAGCCCTAGAAAGAGGGAATTATTGAAAGCGGATGGGAAATTGTCTCCGGCGAGAATCTCCGACTCTTTGGGGCGGCGACGAGTGGGGATCACCGGTGGTTGATCTTGAGCTCTTTGGCACCAATAGAAGACAAGATGATGAGGTACTAGACAAGGGCATGAAGATGGAAGAAGAGGGACTTCTTGGAGATCATAATAGAGGGTCTATTTCCTCATCAACAAAGCCAGGTACGGAGTTGAAGATCAAGATCACAAAGAAACAGCTAGAGGATTTGCTAGGTAGGGTTGATATGAAGGAATTGTCAGTGGAACAAGTGTTAACTCAACTTATGAGCATTGGCGATGAATATGACGCACATCAGAGATCGTGGAGGCCTAATCTGCAGAGCATTCCTGAGTGACTGTTGTAGAATGTATCATAGAAGGGGGTTGATGATGAGGAGCTTTTTGTTGCTCCAATTTTTGGATGTATATAGGGTCTTAAGCTGAATATATGGATACAAATTGCATATGCCTTTTGTCTTGTAGAAGATGAAGGAGAGGTGTATGATTAGGGAACATTGAGTTAGACAGGCTCTTTGAACATCTTGTTCGATGTGGCCTGCGTGCATATACAAGAAAAAACATATTAATTGTTAAAAAAGTAAATTTCTTTGACTCTCACTCCCGTTTAGATCAATCTCTATTGCTATAAAACTAGTAGTCATGATATATGATAGTAACTCTAAATTTGAGATATTAAGCTTAAATTGAGACTTCAACACTTGAAGAATCAATGGAAATAGTCCATAGCATAGGGCTAACAGATGTCTTCTTCTTCTTCTTTTTTCCTTCAATTGACCCTCATTCTTGGCTCTCATGGTCATATTTAGGTACAATTAAGCAAGGACTTAAAGATGATATCCCAAACTATACTTCAATATAGCTTTAATATCCAAGTAATTGCCACATTAGGATGAACGATAACAGAAGGAAAAGATGGCTCTTTTGCAAGTGATTTCAAGCTTCTGCAGCGAATGGAATGGGAAGTTCTATATATAACTTGGCCTTGTCATTTAAAAGGTTACTACATCCCAGTGACCATAGCCAGGGACATGCCATGTGCAAGTCATGATCACTCAAACCCCTAAAGAAAAGGATAGAACAGACGGTGACGCGGGAAAAGAACAGAGTGAGGCACATAGACACCCTGGATCAGACGGACAATGTCAAACCCTTCAAAAGTACCAAAGTAGACAAATTCAATGTAAACTATCACCACTTGGAAGAATTACTAATAAATATAAGCTTAATATGCTCAACTATTTCTGGCCAGATCGATAACATAGCTATAAAAATTTGGAATAACACAAATGAATTTTGTAAATGAGAAAAGATAATTCCTTAGAAGCAACTTCAAGACCTTTTATCTTACGGTGCTTCAAAACAATTAACATACTAAAACAGTAAGTTTCATAATCATAATTTGAATAGCGTTCTTAACCATAATTGTTTTATAAAACAGCTTCTATTTGTTAATTATTATCATTTTTCGTGTAATTTTTCTTAATAAATCTGACTATTTTTGAAGGAATAATGAATTTTATTTTTGATAAAACAGAATAAGGATTTTTTAAAACATATTTGTGAAATAAGAATTTATTTCATGTAGTTATTGTCTTATATCCGTATAAAATAATAATTGGTATAGATCCTCTCTAGTAAAAATTTCCTTGTTTTTGAAAATTATGCTTTTGTATATAGAAACAGACTATTTATTTAACGATAATATTCATAATACATGCAAATTTATGGTAGTCATTTTTAAATATGTTACAGTCTTAAATTTAAATTTAAATTATTGTTAGACTATTTTAAATTTGAGGTATTACAATTTTAATTAAATTATGATTTTTGGTTAATTTTATTATAATTTAACTTGCTTTTTTTGATAAAGGAAGGCAAAAGAAAGAAATATCTAAATTGGACAATCATACTTAATTTCACGTGTTGGACAATCTTATTAATTATTTGGAGAACCTACAACTTCCCTTAATAAGTTTGACTTGATTTTTTTAGATTCAAGTTAGGCTTGGACTCGAGCTGCTATATTTAGTGTGAATCCAAGTTCAACAAATTTATAAAAAAAATTGACGTTATTTTGAATAAAACACAATCATTTTAAAATTTAAGTAAAAAAAAAATAGGTCAAGTTTATGGCTCGATCAAGTATTGGACTACTAAAACTCAATTGGACATTAGGAGCCCAACCCAACATGAAGAGGATTACTTGCAATCGCCTCGCATTCTTTTCTTTCTGTTCCTCAACGGCTCAACCCTTGCTTGTCGTGATTTATATACAGAAAGACATAACATAACATAATAATTGGAGACAGAACATAATAAAAAATTAGAGATAATTAAGTGTTTGGTTGCAATTGATAGAACAGAGCAGAATAATTATGTGAATGGCTAAAATACTCTTACAGTGTAATATGATTGAAAATATGTAATTAATTGATTATTTTAAAATGAATGAAGTGTATTAGTATTTTTTTTAAAATTGAATATATAAATAAGGAGTAAAAAAATATATTGTCTAAATATTTAATAAAATTAATTATTGAAAAATTGAAGATAAAACTAATTATGTGAATGTATTTTTGTTTTATTGATGTGTACAGTTCTTGTTTGCCACAAAAAAATTTGTGACTGAGTTAAGGGAATAAAAAAAATTCTATCTCTATCAATTAATGGTAGGTCACAAAATACAGGTCATAATAACTAAATAATTTTAGAGACAAAAATTTTATATTTTATTATTTATCTCCGCAAATAGAGACATTAACCAAACGGGGCAATTGAGATCATAATACGTAGATTAGATTGAGACATTGAGTGTCGAATACAAATATTTGAATTTTCTTTACTGAAGTAGGACGACTTGTCGTTTTCGGTTAATTAATTACACTTAAAATCATTCATAATGGCTCTCGTTATTTATATTCAAACCCTTTCAAAAAACCCTTGCCGCCAATTCCCCATCTCTCTCTCTCAATATGGCCGATTTCGAACCTCCCTCCTTCTCTCTCGGAGTCGACGACCCAGTCGCCGATTCCGAGCCCCACATACCTACCTCTGTACACCATCCCAGCTGCAGTACCTTCGAACTCCATCATGACCTAGTAGTAGACCAAGAGGGTGATTTCGAGGTTGAGGTTATGGATTCGAATCCTGAACCTGAATCCGAAACCGACCTGCCACGTGTCCTCAGGAGGCTCAGACGGGGACCTACAACCGAAGGTTCAAGAACGGCAATGGAGGAATTGGAGAGGGTTTGTTGTGATAACGACGATGACGACATTGAAGAATTCTCTTCACAAGAAGGTAACAATAATATTTGGAGTTTATGAAATGACTGAAAATGTGAATATGTAAAATTTGGGAAGGATGAGATGCAGTTGAGATCTTTGTTTGAATTGCTTTCTTTTTTGTTTTTGGGGATAATTTTTCTTTTTTGGGGATGAAGTTGTTTTTTCTTTTGTTTTTGGCCCCCTAATGTAGTTATTGTGCGTTGTGGTACAATGGAGAACTGGAAGCTAATTTATCTGCGTTATTTAGTAAATATCACAACATCACTTGTACTGTGATGAAACTCAAAAGGAATTAATCCCGGGGAGTGGTTCCTCATGAAATTCGTACTTTAGAACTTCTATCTGCGTTTATGCTGTTTCAAATTTTGCATCGATAGTAATCTCTTTTATGATAGTTTCATTGTAGATCACTTGTAATTTATGCAAGGAATTTGCTTTTTGACTTTTTAATAATGAAGGGGTTCGATCTATTCTTATTTTGCCTTACTTTAGCATTGCCTAAATCTTTATTCTATTTATTATGACTTCCTTCGCATGCCAAAATGTTTCCACTGGGAGCTATGAATTGCTCTGCTAAAAGTTGCCCCTCTACAGTTTATGTCGATTGGGTCTTTGCTAATAAACTTTAATAATGTATGGAAAGCTATATATTTTAATTTCCATATATAAATTGGGTATGATATCTATCCCTAGATTCTAGATTAAGATTTTTGGCAATCTAAGGTGTTCTTTTATTAACAGATGCGTGCCCAGCAGCACAACACAGGTCTGTTTGTAGTAGTTCAAAAGTTCCTCTGCGTGGAAATGTGGTTTTCACCACTCAACAGTCGAGCCAGGGCAAGGCAAAGAATAAAGAACTTGTATCCAATTCCTTTGCCTCGTCTGGTCCAGAGACTGGTTGCACTGGCTTAGTATTTCCAAAATTAACCAGCAGTCCTCTTCGAAGGTTTCAATTAATTGATTCCAGTTCTGATTCCGATCCTGAGGAGCCCTCTGCTACGAGTGAACATAAAAGAAAATCTTTGATGGAGGAGCATCAAAATAAAGATTTCTGTCCAATTAAGAGTTTTCATATCTCAACACCTGTTTTAGATGAGGTTTGTGCAGAATATTTCAAGTCTATTCGAGATAACAAGACTACTCAGGAACTAGGAAATGACCTTTGTCCAAATGGAAGTCTAGGCTGTTATCAACCCACAAATAACATTCCAGGCCTCAAGCATTGCTGGAATTCATCCAATCCTCTTCCTCCTTCATATCATTACTTCTTCCACGATGATCCAAGGATCCAGAAGTTGGTTCACAGTCGCTTACCCAACTTTTTCCCTTTGGGCGTGGTTAACACCGATGGAGATCAGCGGCATACTGAAACAGCTATTGATTACATGTAAATTGCTTCACATCCTATCTGCTCAATATCTACTCACATGAAATGCTTTATAACTTGTGACTTCTGATTTTTTTCAGGAGTCAGTTTACTTCAAAAGCTTCCAAACAACAAGGAAGTCAGAAAAATAATTGCAAGAAAGCCTCAACAAAGGGAGCAAGTAAAAAGTCAAATGCCAGGAAAGTCTCAACTGCCTCTGAAGGCTGGGTGGACCCCAAAAGTACTGCTGCAATTCCAATGGATGCTGGAAAACGGCGGGTTCATGCAAATAGTCAAGCTGCTGGTCAATGGTATACATCTCCAGATGGAAAAAAGGTACACTACATTGTTGTCTAGAGCAATGCAAAACGTTTTATCATTAATATTTCATCTGATGTTCGCATTAATTTGGTATATCTATGTCCGGCCTATCAATAGTCCTTCAATTAGGACATTTTTTAACATTAAACTCAGAATATAAAGAAGAATTTCTTAGTAAACTTTAAGGATCTGCTAGTGCTTGTAAAGCAACAGGAAAGAAAATTTAGGTCCCCAGGAAAGCATGGTGGTAGTTTCAGTTTGGTACTGCATTGTTCATTGTGTCATCGTTACAGTGATGCCTTAGTTTCTAATTTATTTAGCAATGCACCAATCATGAACCTGAGTGAACATGGAAATTAAATCTCCTCGTGATTAATTTGTCAGACTAGATTAAGATATTGGTATATTCTGTGATTATTCGTGGTTCTTGTGTTGATATTCTTTTTGACCCTAACTTCCTAGTCATGTTTATTCTTCTGATCTTTTGAATACATGCATATATAATCCCCTGCAGATTTATGTCTCCAGAAGCGGGCAGGAGCTGTCCGGTCGAGTTGCCTACACGCAGTATAGAAAGGTTAATTTAGAAACCATTTTATCCCTTTCATCCACAGAACATATTGGCCTTCTAAAAAACTTCACGTTGGTACTATGTATATACCTGTATCAACTGAACCACTGAATTTGTTATCAACAGGACAATGGAGGGTTTAAAAAGTCTAAGAAGAAGACTATATCCAAGAGGAGAAAAGGCTAAAAGGTTGACAACTAGGGACGTGCTATGAATGTTCTGTGGTGTTCTTTCTTTCTTGTAATGATTTTTATGCACAATAAAATAGAAGCAATTCCAGTTTGCTCATTTGAGTGCTATGTTCCAATTTTGGCCGATCTCAAAATTATTACACAAGTTGCTTGGTTGGCTACAAAATCAACTACTGCTAATCTTTGATTTATACTGTTTAATTTTATTGAAGGTAAGCAAGAAAGAAAGGCTTGTGGCAAGCTTAATGCTCTGGATTTAAAGTTAACAAATAGGATCTTTTATAAGGGAATTCATATGGGAAGTAAAAATGCATAAACAGGAACCGCAAGCAATACGCAAAATATTTGGGGCCTTCAAACTTTGCCCCCTTCGCTTAACTTGTAGGGAATTTGCTGCCACAGTACACTTTGTAGTTGACATTGTCAAAATGATAAATAGTTATAGCAAACCCAGGACATGTTCAACTTTTTACATAAAGATGTTGAGGGCACTAAACTGCACCTTTTCATTACCTTTTCATTTCCTACTATCCTATGTAAGATATTTTGAACTTTAGACAGTAGAGATGATTGGAACCTTTCTTTGTAGCTTCTGTGTATGCTCACAATATCTAAAACCTAGAACTAGGGCCTTCTCTTCTGAGTGCTAGATTACAGCTGTGAATAAAAGTGAACGTTTCTGACGTCTTGAGCCTATGCTTGCTTTTCTGAGGCTTTGCTCTCTGAATTCGTGGGAGAAGCCTTCCTTTCCAGTATAAGCTTGTATGCCCTGGAATCCATGAAAATGAAAATGACAGACAGGACATATAATGAATCAAAATTTTAGGAGGCTACAATCAAAACTAATTGCACCACAATTACTTCACACCGCAAACACACAAAAATTCCTATATCCCACCCCCGGGATTCATGCACAAACACTAATCAAAAAGGAAAAAGAAAAAGGATTCAAATGAAAGTTAGAAGTGTACGAGTTAAGATCCTCGGCCCTGTTTCTGATATCCCTCGACCATAGAACTGGGTCAGTGTTCTTGGGCAATGATTCCTGTTGTTGGGTTTTCTCCCTTAGCCACTGCTCGGCTTTATTGCATTCATCAAGGATCTGAGAGAACACAACAATTACATCATGAGATATGGTCAAACTAAGCATCTCTACTAGTTTCAGTCCCCCTTACCGATTTTTTATCCTGAGGTTGGAGAGAATCCACAGACATCCTATAGTCCACAATGTTATTTAACAAATCTCTTGTAGCTTCTGCCCTTGCTTCTTCATCTCTGTATCTATTCTCAATTGGGTCCACCAGCTATTTCAAATCAGAACCAAAAGGCCACAGGTAAAAGATTGAATCAGGGAGTCAGCCATGTAGTATAATGAATAAAATGTTGGAAATTCAGATACAGGGCAGATTATTGCCTTCTTAAGATCCTCCATTTTCATGCTATAAGCATTCTCTGTTTCATCATCACCATCCTCGTAAAGCCACTCCTCTGTCTCCTGTAGACTTGTGGAAATTCCTTCCTTCTCCTGATCACTAGCAAAGCTCCGATAGGTGTTTAAAAGCTGAATATATTCTTGTGGTCAGTATATTTGCTAGTATTCTGAAAAAGAAGACCTTGATTCCTTGATTCAATTACAGAAACCAAGTTGGATATGACATAACTGAATTTCATTCCTTGTGTAAAGCTAGTCTTAAGGTATGTTTTTTGTTATTAAGGCAAGTGATTTACAACTCACCAGCCAAATCAACTCCTGAAAAGGGCCGTATTAAACAGATGATAAAATGTTTTTAAACAACATATCCCATGCTGATCTAATTCAGTCATTTGAGCATTTACGATATCCATACAAATGAAAAGAAAAAATGGTACTGAAGTCTTGAACAGCTTCACCAGACGTGCATCATTTTCCAGGAAAGTATACAATATCCAGTCAGAAATGTGAGGCTCTACCTTTTCACGCATTTCATAAACATATGACTCCAAAGTATTCTTTCGATCCTTTGCCTGCTCTACAGCTCTATCATGTTGGGCTAACTCAAGCTCCTTCTCTTGGGCTCCTGAAATCTCAGCCATAGTCATTCCTCCATATATATTCTCACTGACTGGTATCTCAAGCCTCCGACTGGCTTTTCCATTATCCTGCATTAAACAATTGAGTGCAAATGGATTCTGATTCTAACGAAGCTATTCCAGCACATACCAGTCTTTTCTTAGGTAACCTAATGATTTTTTAGTAACCTTTGAAAACTATTAGCAGAATCTCTAGAGATCTTTGCTAAAAATAAGTGAAGAAAGTTCCTCACTTCCATCATTTTGGGGGTAAACAGGCCCAAAGTTTGGGCCTAATCCCTTCAAAATGCAAATTGGATCCTCCAATAGACAGCAAGATATGTACAAATAAATGATACAATTCTTAAGGAACTTACTGAAGCATCTGATGATTCGGTATTGGTATTATCCTCATCAATATTTGCACCCTTTGTTGCAGAACCAAAAGATCTAGAATCAGCTACCATCCCATCAGTATCTGAGTGAGAATTATCATTCCTCCCAGAATCCTCTAAGGTATCTTCCACCAACTGAAGCAGCAAGATTTATCTCAAACGAGAAGTATCTCAGAAAATTAAGATATAAGTAGACTGGAGGAAAAAGCTACCTTAGCTGACTCAACACTGACAATTCCATGAAGATTTAGCTGAACTTTGACTTTAACTCTAGCCTTTTCACTGTACAAGCCTTCAAAAGGACCAATCTGAAATAAAGATTCAAGATCAACTCATGAATTATTGCGCTTCACATGTAAAAACTTACTTTCTAGACTACGGATCTTTGAAACAATCTGCGAGACAAATGGATACACATTCTCTGTCTTAAAAAGTATTAACACAGTATCAAGGTATATAAGCTTCTACTTCATGTCATCACTTCTGTCAACACAATCTTTTATCAGTTTACAGACAATTTTCAATGAACACAATTTCTTTTGGACTGTATCACATTACATTCCCAAATCGCAAGAAATGCAGAAGGCACAACATCAGCTATCAAATCAAACTTATTGGTACCATGACATCACTGGAAGCAGCCTCCTTCTTGACAAACTTCAAGTCAAATATAAAGTTTTCTGATTCATAACATACTATGCTCAATTTGATAGTTATTGCTAACAAAGTTTATATTCCTGCCTGCATCTTCATGTCCTAACAAAAAAAGTTCAAGGACTGATTTTTAGGGGGATATAGACATCTAAAGATCCTAATCATTGCTAACTGAATGCAGGGAAAGACCAATCATGGTCATGTATTACCTTACAATAGTTATTGCAATATATCAGCCTTTCTGATTTGATACAGTCAAATGACTTACACAAATTGATGCCCCTAATCATAGAGAAGAGTTCCATCTTGAAAACAATGCAGAAAAGTATGGGCATCAGATTCTGAAGAAATGCTTCAATCCAACAGCATTCACAGCAAACATGGACTATTAAACTATTGACATGAAACCATAACTTTGCTTAGAGGTATCATTTTCTGGAACATGGAGAATTAAGCAACATAGATTACTATACATACAAGTAAACAAATTTCATTTCGAAGATATTGGGGCAGCACTTATCACGAATAACCATATTATGAGTATTGGAAAGAAGGAGAAAAGTGAAACAGGAAACATGAGCTGCATCACTTACGGTAAATAAACTAATTTTGGAAGATACGCCAGGGGGCAGTTCATCTGGATTAGCATAGAAAGCTTCCAAATTAAATGACTTGGCTCTTTGGAATGCCAAGATTTTGATACTTGGAATGAGCTGGCCTTTTGGAAACAAGATGTTACTTGACCCAGTGCTTATTGGGCCTTCATCTGATGAGAATCCAATGGAAAGTGGTAAAGAATCCTGGACCTACATATGATACAAATGGGCAACAGAAATTATCTCAGGGAGCAGGAATTCCACGTTGCGGATAGAAATGACAAACCTGAGTACAGATACACATAAAGAGAGAAGCTGAATTCACAACGACTAAATAAATGTATGTAGTTTATTATTGCTGTGGAAAAGTAAAAGGGTACGCGATAATGCATCCTATCTAATGCAGCAGTTGATTTGAGATTCATTAAAGAAGCACAGCTAATTTATTGGCAAATAATCACTGGTATATGTAAATCTAGTTCCTTAATAACTATTTTTACCACAGCTACACCATAAACAGAAAGTAGCAAGGTAATATAACTATGTGAAATAAAAACTAGATACGGAAAAGCAAGTCAACAACAAGAGCGTGCCTTTTGACTTGAAAATTATCTTGAGGTGACAATGATCTTTAAATACTCACCTCATACTCTCTGACTCGAAAAACTGGACTAAGCATTGCACACTGAAGAGCACATCCACGGGCAACACATTCACTTGCATTAATTGTACGGCTGGGTTCTTTCCCAAATAAGGACGTTAACAATCTTGTGATAACAGGTATCCTAGACCCTGATCCAACAAGCTCAATTGAATGGATCTTGACCACGGATAATAATGAATCAGCTATAGCTTTTCTGCAAGGAACACTAATCCTCTCCAATAAACCTGAAGCCAACCTCTCAAATTCCTCCCTCTTGATAGAACCTTTAACATCTTTCTCATCCATCAAGCACTCAATATTCAAAGGGGCCTCTGCATTTGCACTCAAAATTTTCTTCAACTTTTCACAAGCAGCCCTTAACCTACTACATGCCCGGACATTAGAAAGGACATCTATTTTGTAGTGCTCCTTGAACTGTAAGACAAAATAATTAAACAAAATATCATCAAAGTCTCTCCCTCCCAAGCTGCTGTCAAAGGCATGAGACAAGATCCTCATTTGTCCAGCTTCGAATGATACAATAGAGACCTGGGTATCAGAATGACCAATGTCAACAAATGCAACATAAGTCGGTCCTCCATTGGAGAAATCTGTTTTATAGATCCCATAACTAAGTGCAGTTGCAGTGCAGTCATGCATCAACCTCAAAGGTTTCAACCCTGCGATCATTGCAGCATTTAAATATGCCCGTCTCTGTAAATCAGTAAAATATGATGGTATCCCAATTACACAGTCTGCTATAGGCATTTCCAAGTTTTTCTCTGTTATGTCTTTCAAATGAGAAAAGAGCATCACCATTATCTGAACTGGTGTAAATGTATGTCTCTCACCCAAATATCTCAAGTGGACGAGAATGCCACCATCTTGTCCTTCAGCAGTTTCAAATGGTAACATCCTCAGTTCATTTTGGACACCAGGATCCTTGAAGTTGCGACCAATCAACTTCTTGACCTGAGATATTGTGGATTTTGGGTTCATCATGGCAGATGCAGCTCCTGCAGACCCAATAAACCGCTGTTTCTCCCCGAAACATACTACAGCAGGGGTTTCACGCTTTGACTCGTCATTCAACAACACATCAATACCCCTTTGCTTCACAGCAGCAATGACACAGTTTTCATTACCAATGTCAAAGCCAATCACACTCATCTCAATTCAACAAGAATGTATGCTGTGCAAAAAAAATAACAGCACAACTCGCAAGGAATATTGGCAATCCACTTCTCGCTGCGCGCAAAAGCAAAAGTAAGAAGGAAGATTAAAAGAGAAAAAGAACGTTATAGTGAACAAACACAGCGAATGCTTACCACAATACCATATGAACATAAACACTAAATTTTCGAACTTTAGATTCTAAATGCTTAAAAGGAAACTGGAACCGATAAACATATACTTGAGGTCAACTCCTTTCAAGCATCTAAACCCTGGAAAACAGACCCATCATATGAGAACCTTGACATTCTCCCCCATTCCCCCGTTTTCTCGGGAATTAAACAAAAACACATCCAAAAACAAACAAGAAAGTGACAATATCACAACAATTTGCTATAAAGTGAAGCACGTAGATGATTAAGAAGAGAGAGAGAGAGAGATCAGGTACCTGAATCACAGACACTTGTTTTCGATGGAAAGCTAAAGAAATGTTATTGACAAACGAGAATCGAAGAGAAAGTGAGCAATGAAAAGAGACAAAATCGGCGCAGCGTTCTCTGAGGCAGTGGCATCTTCCGGAAAACAAGAATTTTTGGGAGCGCTTTCTGTAAATAACGTTTCCCT
The DNA here is from genome assembly GCA_024582655.2 of Erythroxylum kunthianum. Taxonomy (NCBI): domain Eukaryota; kingdom Viridiplantae; phylum Streptophyta; class Magnoliopsida; order Malpighiales; family Erythroxylaceae; genus Erythroxylum; species Erythroxylum kunthianum. The sequence goes on from JANIMX020000565.1 coordinate 2,041,378, forward strand.
AAACTATGTCGTTTAGTTAATTTATTTTCTCATTTGGACTTGACATTGCAGAAAAGTAATATATTGAAATTGAATTGTTTCAAAGCATAATTACCAGATTTAAGCCATGTGCTTTAGATGATTTGATAATATAATAGTCTTTATAAAAATATTTGTAATATATATTGATAATATTTCAGATACTAATTTATTTATTACTTATTTAATTATCTTTAATATAATATTAAAAAAAATCACGTGTTTAAAAGTTAAAAAAATTCTTATGACCTATATATCATAAGAATTTTTTTAACTTTTAAACACATCCACGTAATTTTTTAATATTATATTGGTTATCAGGGATATGTACGTAAATGTAAAGACTAGAATAAGAACGATAGAAGGAGATATATATCAATTTTTTGTTGATATTGGGCTACACCAAGATTCTTAATTAAGCCCTTTTTTGCTTACAGCACTGATGGATGAGTTCATCGAAAATATTTAAGAAGATATGCTTTGATATAAGATGTTTGATGATAACATTGTTTTAGTGGATAAGACAAAAGAAAGTGTCAATGTAAAGCTAAAACTTTGGAGGGATACGTTAGAGTACTTTAAATTGAGCAGGATTAAGACTGAATATTTAGAGTGTAACTTTTCGGACCATATGATTGCTTCCAATATGAAGATAAATATTGGTTCAGAAGTTATACCGTAGAAATGATGTTTTAAGTATTTGAGATCTATCCAAAGCAACGGAGAGATCGATGAAGACATAGTTTTCTATATCAGATCAAGATGACTCAAATGAAGAAGTGTATCATGAGTTTTATGTGTTAATAAGATATCACTCAAGCTCAACGGTAAATTTAATCGTTTAGAGATTAGGCCCGTCATACTTTATGGGTGCGAGATGTTGACTTATCAAACATGTGCATAGTCATAAGTTAATGGTGACGAAAATGATGGTACTCTGTTAGATGTGCAACCATACTAAAAGATATATGATTAAGAATGTAATGGTAAGAGAGACGAGACGTAGGTGGTTATTATTAATGAAAAATTAAGAGAGACAAAACTTAGGTGGTTCAAATATATTAAAAGAAGACACTATGACGCTCCTGTGAGAAGATGCAAAATAATTGTACGTAGAGACTGTAGGAAAAAAAAAGAGGAAGGCTTAAGAAGAATTGAGAGAGATAATAAAAAATGATATGACTATGCTGGAACTTATCGAAGATATTACTTTCAATAGAAAATTTTAACATACTAAAATACGGGCAAAGAATCTCATATAAAGAAGTCATTGTCTTTCTAGTAGGTCTTTTAAACATTTTCTTTTGAACCTCATATCTTGTATTTAGTCTAAACATTTAATATGTAGTATTTATCTTTTAATTATTTAGTCTAAATATTTTCTTGTAATGATTTAGATTTTACATATTTTTTAATTATATGCAGTATTTTTTTTATATTTTTTAAAAAATTATTTTCGTAACTCGAACCTATAAATTTATGTATAACAACCTAATTAACTACGTGTTTATCAGCTGAAATATAAAAATGTATACATCCAAACCGTATAATACATTGATATGGAAGGAAAAGGAACTAGAAATTAATACTTAGTGCTATTTTGTCTTATTTTTACCTTGTATATGTTAATGGAAGATTTCTACTTACCCCGTTCCACCTAAGGCCCTGTTTGTTTGAGCTGATAGCTGATAGCTGATGGCTGGTAGCTGATAGCTGATAGCTGATTGTGAAAAGCTA
>JANIMX020000565.1:2075971-2086271 GCA_024582655.2 Erythroxylum kunthianum
GTTTCATTTATTATATTATATATATTATTTTTGTATTATACTTATGTATTTACATGTTGTAGATTTTGTAAAAAATGACAAGTCGAAAAAATCAGTGTTTTTTTTCATTTTCATTTTCATTTTTTAATTTTCAATTGAGGCGACCGCCTTGCCTCATCGAGGCTTGACCGCCTCGCATCGCCTCACGCATTTTAAAACATTGAGCGCTACACATCTACATGCCTGAATTCAACTAATGTGCTTTCGGGGCAAACTTTTTTCTTATGCATAAGAAAGCATCAATATTTATAAAAATTCCTCAACCCATGGCCTGAGATTTGAACCCTAGTAGATGGGGAGAACTCCTATCTCCCTTCATTAGGCCAAAGAATTGATGGTTCAAATTAAACTTCAATATTTTTCTGTTATTGTGTGAAAACATATTATGGGAGTTCCTGTTAAGACATTTGTGATGTCATAAGATTCCAAAGTGAATACAATTTTGCCGGATTTGTTGCTCTGTTTCAATCTTATTCTTTGTTCCTTGTTGTAATTCCTGTAATTAGAACATACTAAGTACATGAATACTATTTTCACCTCCCATTCTCGTACTCTCCCTCTCTCTCTCTCTCTCTCTCTCTCTTTCACTCGCTCGCTCACGCGCTCGTGTGCACGTATTTCTTTTGGTTGATAATAACTTTCATTCCATTCACATTTTTCAACACTATGACTATGGTGAAGTTTTTAGTTTGTAATGGAAGATTATAGTGTTTCTATTTTAAGAGATTAAATGATTTGGACTTTGATTGTTTACGGCTGCTATAATTCTTTGTAGTTCTTGTGTTCTGACCCTGGATATTCATCTTCATGTATTTAAACTTTAAGTGCCAACCATGAGCTGATTGTGTCAAATATTGGGATTGGGCACGCTGTACTATGATCAAAGGCTGGGGCCACCTTTATTGCTCTCTTCCTAGGATCTTTGACAGTACCATTGCTTAGCAATCATGATTGTACTAATAATTGAACTTCTATGTTCACAGGATGCATCCTGGTTAGGATGTGATCATCATTACAATTGCAATCATTGATCAGTCATTTGACAGTCGCCAGGATATGTGTTTTAACTTGAAAGAACAAGAATGTAGTAGTTGATTTTTCATGGGGAATTGAGAACTTTAGTGGGTTGCACTAGTAGATCCAGGATGAAGTGCTCTCTAAGGGTTCCACTGTTTTGTTAGTTAACTTAATCCTACACACACAAAAACGTGTACCTAGGAGATTTTTCCTTTGATTTTGTCAACATCATCCTTCCATAGACATCAATCTGAGTTCTGATACTTCTGGTGCTTGGTACTATAGATAGAGAGTAGCTGAAGCATATAGTAATTGCCGTACATCTTTTTGAGGAAACTCATCTCTCTGTTTCACCCTCCTAGACGAATTTATCTTAGCATGTATAGACAGCCCAATCTCAAAAATAAGAACCAGAAAGATTCTTGCTTTGAAATATTTGGATTGTTTGACAGGAGCAAACTTTTAAGAATAGAGTTTACTTGAATAATATTTGGAGAGTAGTTGTCCCACAGAAATCATAATTTCCGATAGTAAATTGGAGTATTATTGATAGTTCAAGAGAAATGTTTTTTAGGATAAAGTGTGTTTGTGTCATTACATCAAAATGATTATCTCTTATGTTTTCTCTTAGGTTATCAGTGGAGGGTCAGTGGTGTTTCTTGCTGAAACTTTATCATCAAAAGTGGCACTTTTAATTGATTGTCTTTTCAGTAATATTAGTGACTGTGAACTCAATTTTCAACTGCCATTTTGAATGCAGGGAGGGAAAACATATAAGATCTCATCAGGCTAGCGATTCCTTGGATATAATAAAGATGAATGAAGCAAATCAGGGTAACAACCTTGATGCTTCAGCCTTTGTTCCATTGAAACGCAAACGTGGTCGACCACGCAAGTATCCAAAACCAGACTCTGAACGGGGAAATGATCATATTCCAAGAGATCAAAATCAAAATCGGGGAGAAAATGCACATGTTCCACCTGTAGTCAATGGAAATAATCCACGCCAACTAGATCCAATTACTGATGCAAATGATACCATGGTGGGTCAGGTTGTTCATGGTGCAATTGAGGCTGCATTTGATGCTGGATATTTGCTCACTGTCAGGGTTGGCAACTCAGAAACTACTTTGAGGGGTGTTGTTTTTAAGCCTGGACGCTATGTCCCTGTTTCTTCAGACAACGACATTGCACCTGGTGCTCAAATGATTAGAAGAAATGAGATTCCCCTCCCAAGAGAGGACCACAGTCAGGTACAAGGTCATAATTCAAGGTCCAGAGACAGAACTAATCCTATGTTTCAAACAGCTGACATGGCATCCTCAAAAGGCATGCCTCAAAGTGCTACGCTAGGTGAAGCAAGAGGCAACCATGTGCCTGTTGTGGTGCAGCCTTTCAATCTAGCAAATGGCATATCAGCTCCTGGTGAACCATCTTTACTTGCAGGCCAAGCTAGCCATCAGTTGGCCTCCAAAGGCAAAAGCTTTCTAGAGACTGCTCATTCATCAAATGGTTCAGCTGTCACAATTCCGGAGCAGGCAGTTGAAAACCAGTTTCCGCATTTTCAATCTCAGGCTAATCAGCAGACGATGCCTTCAGGCCTGCAAAATGAAGCTTATTCTTTCGGAAATCCCACAGAGGCAAAGCGTAAAGGAGAAGCTAAATACATGAGAGCACCTGATATACCTTTTGAGAAACTTTTAACTGAAGTCGTTAAGAAGGTTCAAGTGCCGTCCCAGTCAAAGGAAACTATTAGCTGCGCAGCTGATAAGTTGTCCCCAAAAGATTCTGACTATAGCATGGAGGACGATGTCAGCGACACAGATCAGCCGCATTCTATTGAGCCTCTGCAAGCTCTGCAACCTGATCTTTTAAACCACCCTCCAGTTGTGTCAAAGCCTGTAGAACATTATAGAACTGGCAAATTGACTGAACTTTTGCAGGTAAGTTAAAACCTCAACTAGAAAGTTCTGTTAAATCCTATACCACCTAATTTACACATTAAAGTTTATTTTCCCCTTAAACTGTGAAAGTTAGTACCTTGAATCATAGGCCATCAAACAACTTACATTGAAGACATAGAGATGAGTTGTCAGCTAACACTGAGAGCTTAAGAAGGTTTTGCAGGAGAACATGATGGAGAATCAGGAATTACGGAATGAGGAGCAAGTTGCAAGTTCACGACAAGAACTTGGTAAGCCAAGGATCCCAGAAACCAAGCAGGGAGCTTAGAGCGCTGCCATACGAGTGAACCAACACAAGCCTTGACTGACTAGTTGAACTGGTTTCCTAGAGGGGCCATTATATCTACTACTTGTGTAAACTTCAGCGTCATTATGTGCAATTAGATTAGTGTATAATCTCTCAACCTGAAATTGATAGATTCCATGGAGGATTAGCTTTTATAGATGCACTCATAGTTTGCAGTTATGGGAGGAAAGAACTGCATGCTATCATATGGTTATTGTTTCGGCGTGTAGTTTCGCTTATAGTAATGAGTACACCCTTCAACCATACGGTCATAGTTCACGGCTATGTTACATGATCCAGCTCAAACTTTTCAACTTTCCAGCAACCTCCCTTCTAATTCAGCGTTGACACAGCAAACTCCTCTTTCCCATTTCAATGAAGGATAAATAGAATACTAGACGTAGGACAGTGCAAAAGAACTCTTTGAGTTCTACAAGGCTTCATCAAATGCATATTTCGTTATACAACTAATTGCTTTGGGAATTATTAATTAAGTAGTGCCTAATGCAGCAGAGAGACAGATTCCTTACACTCCAAACTAAGTTTTGTTAGAAACCAAATAAATTGCCACCAAATAAAACTTAAATTTTTTTAAACTTCCGAATGGCTTTGTATAGCCCCCCTTGATGCTTTCTACAATTCTAGCGTGCAACTTTTCAGATGTATACATTCATGGTTCAGGGATGTAAATTGTTTCATCATTCACAAAAACTGTAACTTTGCAGGGAGACCAACAGACTACTTACTTGAACTCAGTGAAGCACAATGCGACTCGGAGGAAACAGCAAGCACAGAGGTTGAAGCACTTAAAACAAATAGCATTAGTAAAAATTGGTGGATAGAGAAGCAGGCATTTCATGATATCGATTGTTCAGTTTATATGCTGTGCAATAAACTAGTTTATTTGAATATGAATGGACGAATGAATGAAGAAGATACAAATTCAGCAGAACTACAATTTACATCAACAGCCTTTTTCTCTATTTTCTTTCTTATTGTTGCTGAAAAACTAATCAATACTTGTTTAGAATATGAAGCATACAATTAGTAAATGGTGAAAACCCATTTTAGTATTAGAAAACATCATATAATCACTGAGAGACGGAGAAATAAAAATTGGGATGTATTGTTGGGTTTAAGGATCCTATAAAAACTCATATGACCAAAAGCAAGCTTCATCTCAAAAACTTATACACGTATGTATAAATTTTCAAAATAATTGATTTTTTTCATGACTATCAATCAAAAGTTCATCATCTTGTACGGAAGGCAAAATTTCATGAAAGATTTTTATAGTAATGACTAGTGGTTTCAAGCTATACTTCTGGTGGTTTAATTCATTTTGAGGTTTCATATATTTTTTTAAAGAATTTGAATAATTTAAAGTTAAATGTTAATTAATTGATGTTGGTTGACTATCTCATTTTCTTCATAGTAATAATCAAATTCTAATTTCAAGTGCAAAAGGTATTTTTAAGGAAATCAAGAAAAATAAATTAAAAAGTAACAGATTTGATAAATCATAATGACTTGTAAGATCCTTAATACATTTGCATTTTATACAACGCAAATATAAAGATCATTCATAGATGAAAAAGGGAGAAGAATTATATTTTGGATGAAAAATTTTAAGAATCAAAATGTAGTTTTTAAGAATTATTAACTTGTTTGTAAAAGAAATTTCCAGTCTTTGAAGTTTTGACTTTTGAGAGGGCTTAACCCTCAGCTTTCCCCTAAATTAAAATTATGCAAAACCCTAAACCCTCCCTCTTCTCTCTGAACCTTAAACCCCTCCCTCTTTCGGCCCTAGCCAACGAAAGACCTTGCCTTGCACTAACTCTCTATCAAAAAAATCAAAGGTCTTGACTTTCCCAATCACTAAGGATTGCAAGTCCCTTTTAAGGACGACCCAGAATGAGGAAATCCAAATCCCAATCCAAACAACTGCGAAAGCAACGTATAGTTGAAGAACAAGAAGAAATTAACTTTCTAAACCAGTGGATAGAGTCCCAGAAACCTGAGTCCGGATCCAACCCCCTCTCCCTTCCGCCGCTCCCTTCGGATGATGCTCCCCTCGGCCGGCTTCCAGAAGGTAGCCTTTCCCGGTATGCAGGGGCTACCAAGTTTAGTGAATTGCCGTTGTCAAAGAAGACAAAAGATGGGTTGAAGAAGGCTAATTATATTTTGATGACTGATATACAAAGGGCGTCTTTGCCTCACGCGCTTTGCGGCAGAGATATTCTCGGTGCTGCCAAAACTGGGTCTGGAAAAACCCTCGCTTTTGTTATTCCTGTAAGTGTCTAGTGTCTAATTTTTATTCAGATTCATGAATTATGTTTTGTCGGATTGTCATTTCCTGATGATAGTGGATTGTCATTTCCTGATGATAGTCTGTAAAGGTCAGTTCTTTAACCTATTACATTAATTAACATTTGATAGGATTAATGTAAATTAATGAGAATGCATAATTTTGGTTCTTAAGGAGTTTGCACTATGGTGTATTTTTCGGTTCGGTGCTAACACATGCCCTTTTGGTGTGGGGCGGGCAAAGTTCAGGTTTTGGAGAAGTTACACAGGGAAAGATGGAATCCTCAAGATGGGGTAGGCAGCATTATAATGTCTCCCACGAGGGAATTAGCGGGGCAACTTTTTGGTGTACTAAAAGCGGTTGGGAAGTTTCATAACTTTAGTGCTGGCCTGCTAATTGGTGGTCGAAAAGATGTGGATATGGAGAAGGAAAGTGTTAATGAGCTGAACATATTGGTTTGTACTCCTGGTCGGCTTCTTCAACACATGGATGAGACTCCAAATTTTGACTGTTCTCAGCTTCAGGTCAAGATCTGCACATAGTCATATGTTTTTTTGTTTTTCTCATTCGTATTGGAAGACATGAATAGGATATGTGCTTTCTTAGTAGTGAGTATGATATCTGTTCAGAATGGTTTACTTTTTATATATCTTTATTTTAAGGATTTGTTTATGTTTTTTGTACAAGCTAGTACTTTTGGTACTGGCTATAGCTCTATTGCCACTTTCATATATAGCTGATTTAGATAAAATTTCCTGGCTAGGGAACAGTTATTGGTCCTTGACGAGGCAGATCGTATTCTTGACGTTGGTTTTAAAAAGGCTGTGAATGCAATAGTTTCACAGCTACCTAAGCACAGGCAAACCCTTCTCTTCTCTGCCACTCAAACCAAGTCTGTTCAGGATCTTGCAAGACTCAGTTTGAAGGATCCAGAGTATCTCAGTGTGCATGAAGAGGCTGTGACAGCGACTCCTAACCGGTTACAGCAAACTGCTATTGTTGTGCCTCTCGATCAAAAGTTGGACATGCTATGGAGTTTTATAAAGGCACACCTTAATTCAAAGATTCTTGTATTTCTTTCAAGCTGCAAGCAGGTGAGTTACATGAGTTTATTCTAATTGTGTGAAACTTGTGATGTGGGTGCACAATGTTGCTACTGTACACAGTAGAGACCATGGGGGGATATACTAGATTCATGAATCGTTATTGGTTCAGTAAAATACTAATGTAATGAGATTTTGGATTATTAGTTCTGTTGCATGGGAAGCAATACTGAGATGCATTTCAAATTAATTTTCCCCAACATGTTCCAATTCCAGGCCGGTCAATGTGTCAAGCTGTCTTTTGATTAATACATGAAAAAAGCATGTAATTATGTTTCTATTATATGGCTTTGATTATTCAAGTTGGTCGCTGGTGTATTTCACTGCTGCTGCTTTGGAAGTTGAAATTTTCTTCAAATGTTAGATGATAAAAGTTTTGATGAATAGATTTGTTTTTGAGGATTCATTTTATCTTGGCATGTGTCCATGTCAGGTTTTAATGAGATGGGATTATATTTTGTACATAGCTAAATTATTCTTGTATACAACATGAAGAGGGAGGAAGCATATTCCTTTTCTAGGGGCCTATTATTATTCAATTCCTGATGTCATATGCATAATAATGCTTTGTTGAATCTGTAATTAATCCTTCCATTATGAATTGCCTCTAGTTTCAACTTTCTTCATGTGCAATTTGATAGGTGAAGTTTGTCTTTGAAGCATTTAAGAAACTGCAACCAGGGATTCCATTGAAGTGTCTCCATGGAAGGATGAAACAGGACAGAAGGATGGGAATTTATTCTCAATTTTGTGAGCAGCGATCAGTTCTCTTTTCAACCGATGTGGCCTCTAGAGGCCTAGACTTTAATAAGGCAGTTGACTGGGTTGTTCAGGTTAGATATTGGTTGTTTTATAAACTGAAAGCTTGCCTTATATGAGCACTGGTTCATTTGAATATTACTTGGTTGCTTAGGTGGACTGTCCAGAGGATGTTGCTTCCTACATACATAGAGTTGGTCGTACGGCACGTTATCAATCTGGAGGGAGGTCTGTTGTGTTCCTGATGCCCTCAGAAATGAAAATGCTTGAAAAGTTACAAGCAGCAAAAATACCTATACATGTTATTAAGGTGAGCCACCTATTTTTAGAGTGATTTGAGCATTTAATCTGATTTGACTGGTTTTAGATATTGCTTGTTTTAAATGTGAAAGATCGTTCATTCATGTTTGCTGTATGGAGTGCACTAAATTTGTTCATTTTGTTACTCACTTTAGGCAAACACAAAAAAGTTGCAACCAGTTTCTGGGTTAATGTCTGCATTCCTAGTCAAGGATGACAATTTGCACAAGTTGGCTAAAAGGGCATTGATTACATATTTGCGTTCCATACATATTCAGAAGGATAAAGAAGTGTTTGATGTGATGAAGCTCCCAATTGATGAATTTTCCTCTTCTTTGGGTCTACCAATGACCCCAAAGATCCGTTTTCTTAATCAGAGAATTAAAGGGCAAAAGACAACAGGAAAATCTTCCCTCATTTTGTTGGAAAGTATGAGTGAGGATAGTGCAATTGATATTCCGAGGGAAAAGTTTGAAAGTCATGACTTTAATGAAGAACATGAAGATAGACGAGAAAAATTAGACATTGGTGACGTTGAGGAGGAAAATGTGGACAAAGATTTTCTTTTAGAAAAAGAAGCACCGAATGTGGGGGATGCAAAAACAAGTGAGACTGGAGATATCACGTAAGTGAAGTTTGTAGCTCCTGTATAACACTTTAATGTTCCATTGGATTAACCAAAGGTGTTGCTCGTAGAAGCTAAGCTTTCATTTTGCATGCCTTTTCCTTTTATTTTGACTCATCTAGATCTTACTTTTTTTGTTGATTACATAAGACCTGCAACACGGGTTTTGAAGAAAAAGAAGTTGAAGATTAATATCCACAGACCACTGGGGACAAGAGTTGTCTTTGATGAGGAAGGCAATACACTTCCTCCATTGGCTAGAGTGGCTGATACAAAGACTATTGATGATTCATCTTTGCTTGACCAAGGTATGCTAAAGCTTTAATGCCATTTTTCTGTTTGGCAGAATGAGTAGATGTCTTTTGCCAAGATGGTTGTGATTAATAGCCTGAGATAGCAGGTCTAGGATTGCTGATTGACAGCTATATACAATTGGCAACTCAAAAATCCCATTCCTTCGAGCTATCTTAGTTTCGTATATAATGCTCTTGTTTCTTTTTCTATAGGCAAGAGAAGTGAATATTATCAAAAGATGAGAGAGGAGCTAAAGCAGGCAGACAAGGAAGATAAACAATTGGATCGGCAACGTCGCAGAGAGAAACGGATTAAAAAGAAGATGAAGTGGAAGAAAGACTCCATGGAAGAAGAGGAAAGTGAGCATGAGCTTTCTGGCACAGACGAGGAGAACATGCAGGAGATGAAACAGAAAAGGCAAAAGATATATTTTAATAGTAGTGATGATGAAGAGATTAAAGAAAATAAGAGTGATGTAGGCTTGAATACTGATTCCATTTCTTTGGCAGAACAAGAAGCTCTGGCTCTTAAGTTATTAAATTCCATACACTCGTAGATCCTATTTTTTCACATGATGCCAACTTCCAACTGTTTTAGATTTATGTGGTCCGTTTCTGTACTTTTTGTCAATTCATTATTTTTGCCAGAAATGATACTTCTATTTTGTCCATATCCTTTTTTCGATTCTAGCATAGCTGTTCTGATTTTGGAAGATGATTTTACCCAAACTTTACAAAGAAATGGAGTTGTATACAGCAACATTACTGCGGTATAGATATTATTCAACATGGAACTTGTATGCATGGACAAAATAGGTTTGTTAAATCACTTTTAAGTCGAAATGCTAAACTTGTACTAATTCTTGTGGAAGTTGTTCTTTGTCGTTATTTTGAAACAAGAATTGAAGAGCAAAGTTTAAGTCAGACACGGGAACTTCCAACGTCTATCTTAAGTTCCACTTAACCTCGGGTGGTTTTATTCTTACCGGCAACCAGAAATTTAGTTTCTACGGTCAGAAAGATATTAATTATATGTAATATTTTTTATATTATTTTTTATAAAAAAAATTATTTTCGTGCTTTTAATTATAAAGAAAAAATTTACCAGTTATTCTTAAAAAATGAACGAATCAAAATTATTAAAAAATAAAAAGCACAGAAAAAGAAAATAAATATTTTTATTTATTGGTTTTTCTCAAGAATCTGCTCGTGTATTAATTAACCATTTTATAAGCTTCCTTTCTCAATAAAAGAAATTTATTAGCTTTAAAAGTTTTTTAATATATTTTTTTACTTTTCAATGAATTTTTTAAATCTCTCACAATCTAAACTAATAAATTATATATTTCAAAATTTATATTTTTTCTTTATATTTTAATTAAAATTTTCGTTTTAAATTATTATTGTTAAAAATGAATTACTATTTTTATGCTTAAAAAAATACTACTAATAAATTATATTTGTCAAAATTTTAGGTTATTTATTTATCTCCTTATACTTTAATTGAAATTTTTTAAATTATTTGTTAAAAACTAATTATTATTTTTATCATGAATTTGTTTAATAAATTGAATTATTAATTAGTATATATATAAGCAATTTTGCC
>JANIMX020000565.1:2122756-2135897 GCA_024582655.2 Erythroxylum kunthianum
AAAAGAGGGTAAGAACGTTTTTGACATTTCAGATGTGACTTTTTTTAGCAATATCCACAAAAAAAAAATACTCCCCTACATCAAAAGCGTGACAAAACGACAACACAACGAGTAAACAAAGCAAATACACTTGGACCGTTGGACGTCGCAATTAGTAAACAAACAGAAAGCTTGGACGACAGAGGACAGTCAGAAAAGCTAGAACGACAGCGTATCAAGATCAATCGAAGATTCTGGACCAGAAAGGAGAATCAAACGACAACGTAGCAGTAAGAGAACCGTAGACGTTTGTAAAAGGGGTAAAAGCCCGCCAAACCCCATCCTCCCGCTACGCTACATTGTCGTTTTGTTTGGATGCATCTTCTTCTTTCAAAAATAAAGACGAGGAGCTAAGTGTCCACCGCTTTGTTTCTTCTCTGGTCTGTCTTCGGCTTCCCCCGACGGGCTCGACTCTGTGTTGTGGTTAGTGATGAAGCAATTGAAAGTTTGTAGTTGGGTTTTTTTGCTTTCTTGTGATTTGGGTTCTGATTCATAGCATGATTGAGCTGAGATTATGTGATGTAGTATGAAAGCAATTGAAATTTTGTTTGTTTTATTTGACAATTGGATGCTATGAATCAGAGATTTGTGTTATTTTACATGTCACACTTCAGAGATTTGATTAGTCTCTTCTTGACCCCTATAATTCCACCGAGTAGAGTACCATTATGCTCTTCTTTTAAGGTTTGGCTTCTATGAGAAAACTCATCAACACCCATTAGTTCTCAGTTTGAACTGGGCTTGATGCTGGAAAATGCATGAGAAATGGAGAATTTCATTTTTTTATCGGTTTCGCTTGCTTGTAACTTTTTCCTTAAACAACAACTTTTATGCATTTTCTCTTTAGTTGTTGCTTGATTGCTGGAAATGTGTGATTGGGTTTTTCTTATTTGGCAGCTCACTAGAGTAGATCTGGGTATAGAGCCATTTCTGATGGCGAGTTCAAAGAGAAACTGAAATTGCTTATTTATAATTGAAGTGTAAGGGTAAAACCCAAGAATTTCTGTCCTTTCAAGCTTTTCTGTGTGGTTTTGCTTTGATTGTGGATATTTCAATGTGCATGTTTATTGTGTTTGATGTTACTATTTACTACCACACCACAACCACAACAAACCCAGTTTCTCTGCTTTGTGAGGGTTGGGTGAGGGACATCAATTATACGCAGCCGTCCCCTTGTATTTTTTTTACAAAGAGGTTGTTTCCGTGACTCAAACCTGTGACCTTCCAGATCACAAAGGAATAACCTTACTTTTTACTGTAAATTACAATTCTTGTTAGTACTGAGTCTATATTCCAGATAGGGCTGCATGTTTGTTTGGGTCTTTCATGATTCTGTGATAGTGTTCTTGATGACAACAATAATTTTGACCTTGCATAGGTAAGAAATTCAGAATGTTCGATGGTCATATATTTTTGGTTTGAGGTTCATATGTTCAAGACTTATGGTTTTGCTTTAATTGGTTTATTTAATGGATACCAGAATGTCCTTACATTTAACTGGTTTATTTTTTGTGTTTGCATGATTCTCTTTATCAAAATACATCCCATGGTTTTTGGTTCACTGTTCTTGGCCCAATTGGTTGTCATGTTCTGCTTTGATTTCCATTCTCATTTTGCTGAATTTAGCTGCAATTTTCGTGCCAATATAGCTTTTTGTCATTCAAGATGGTGTGTGACTCTTTCTTATATGTTACTACTCATATGGTGTTTTTGGGCCAAAGGTTAAATTAAACTTGAGAACCTAACTTTTATACATTCTCATACTCTAGTATTTCAACAGTAGGTCTACTCATGGATTGCATAGCCATTTCATGATTCCTGTTGAGTTTAGGAGAATTGTTGGATTGTGCTTTATGGTGACATTTGCAACTTCTGTTTATGCATGATCTTACTTTGTCAAAGATGCTTAATTAAGATTGTGATTTTTGCGCTCCTAAATTCTAGTGATCTGTGTTCATTCTTTTTCCCTTTTATTGTTCGTGTCCTTATAACTGATGAACTTTGTTCTATTTCATGTTTATCCTTTGTGGTTATTGTGCTGCACATAGTGTTTCTATGCTGTGTGATCTAATCTGTCATGCTTTCATGGGCCGTTTTGGACAATCTCTTGATATTTTAGGACTGTTAGTGCTTTGATTCATCAATCTTCGGATGCTTTAGGATATGTTGTCCCATTTACTTGTTTGAGTTAATTTTAGACTTCTTTGACATGGCAATCTATGGTTTAATTTTGGAAGTATTTGAACCATGCTAAATCATTGTTATCTAAAGTTTAGAGGGCCTTCAACAGATGATGCTCCAAGGTGACTTGTTTTAGAATGATGTGACAAAATGGCTTTAACTCGTTCATTTCAGGTGGGCATTAGAGTGGGTAAGACAGAAAACATTTTAAAAAAAAGTTGTCAGCACTTAAAGGTATGCATTTTGACCTATTTGGGGTGTCTTATGTTTCCATTGTATATATACTTTTACATTTGGGGTATTTGGACATGAATGAAAAATAAGTGTTGTCTTGTAGATCTCAAATAGAGTTAGAAACCGAGAGTATGGCCAATTATTACGACATTGATGACATTCTTGTCGAGGAAGAGGTGAAAACTCTATCTTGTCCCACATCCATTTCCAAAAGGCATTGTTGGTTATGTTGTTGCAATTCTTAGGTTTGCTTTTTTCTTCTCAAGTAGTTTGTTCCCCTTGTCTTCCATAAGGCTGTAAATGGAGTAAAAGTCGACGAAAGCATTGAGAAGAGCTATGTAAGTTTGAATTTGCTAGTGCATTAGCTAGTAGTCTTATTTGATATGCTAAAAAGTACCTGTCAATGTTTGTTTCAGATAGCACAAGGTTCAAAACTAGAGCTTCCTTTCTGGCTTGCCCACGAGTTGCACTTGAGGCAAGCTGTATCAATTAGCGCACCTGCCTGTTTCAATCAAAAGTAATTCATCTCACTTCCTCTAGTAAAACTCCTTCAAACATTTGTATTTAACCAACCTTGTGCTTGTAAGGATGATATTTGTTGGAATGATCATTTTATGGTCATAAACTGGTAGTTTGTTAGTACACCACATAATCAAGAATACTAGATTGAAGCAGAGGCTCTTTCATTGTCTTTCCTTGTCATTTAATTCTTAATGGGGTTCACGTTGTCTGTGAATTCATCATCTTTTTGTTATATTTTCTTATGCTAATTGGTACTACTACCAGAACACGGGTAGAAATCCAGGCTGATGCTGCATGTGTAGATTTGAGATCTCGTTGTTTATACTTCTATAAATTTGGATGCAAGCTAGCACCACTGTAAGTCATTCTCATGCCTATCTATTCGTTGTTATATTTATGATTCATTCCATGAGAAGAATATTTTGTTTTCAGCAAGTCCGTTTTATCTTCTTCTTTTTTTATGAGAATCAAAGAGTAAATTTGGTACGAATCATTTATGATATTTTATTTGATGCAGTAAAGCTAAATGATTTTTTTCCCATTTTCTTGATGGTGAAATAACAATGAATGGATAGTAATACTCTTAAGTATTGCTTTGTTTATCCTTCCCATTTTGTTCCTACTGTTGATTAATTATTTCCATTCCATGAACAGGTGTGATAAAACAATTGGATTTTTACTTGCATATGCATTCAGTTTGCGGTACAAGGAAGTCCTGTACAAGGCACACACTGCAGCATTCACAGCTGCATCAAAATTCTTCAGTTGTTTAACAAAAGAAGAAACCAACTGTGAGATTTCTCTACTTGTTGAAGCATAAGTCTCATCATCAAAAGATAGCAAATAGAATAAAATTTCTGCTGTCCCAAGCTTATGGAGTGACACCTATAATATGTCTGTGCAATAATGCAGTGTATGAGGCAGCTCAATCTTCTATGATGACATTTAAGAAATGGCGGATGGGTGGACCTAGATTACATAGAGCTGCAATTCTTGGGAGGAAAAGGAAAGTAGCTGAGTAAGGAGATGATGCAACTTGTTTAGGGCACTCACATGAACTGTCATTTGTAACGGTAAGAGTTCTCAATTTGCACTTTGATTGAGAACCAATGCAAGATCTATCAAATTTTGATTGGTCTAGGGCTTGGAGAGAGTTTGGGAATTGATCATATATGTTCCTTCCTCTATATTGTTACCCATGCTTTATGATGTTATTAGATCATATTTTTATTGTGAAAATTGTTGGACTAGGTAAATTATTGTTATAGATTAAATTATTTATGTTATATGTGTTTTATGATTAAATTTCAACATAAATTTAAGAGAATGACTTTTTTTAATTACTTAAATCACATAATTTTTTTTTGTTGACAATATCTTATGTATAATACCCTTATTAACTATATATTAGAGTCAAGTTACTTTGATTTAAAAGTGATTTTCTGTATTAACATTTACCTCAAGGGTTGTGGACCAAGCAGTGAAACTAATCTCCTTAAGAGCATTTTGATCTAAAAATTTAAATTAGTGAAATATAATTTACTAATTTAAATTATATCTATAATTAATTGTTTTTACCAAAATGGCATCGCCAAAAATACTAACAACAGATTGCAACACAACAAATTTAATTTTTTCGTTTTGTGACGATTAGGTGAGAGACATTAATTATACGTAAAAAATTTTCCTTATGTATATTTATATAATATTCGTGGTGATTAGGGTTTTGTAGTTATATTTTACGTAATGAATTTAATAACTTTAATATGTATAATAATAATAATACTATTAGGAGTTATTTAGTTATTACTTAAAAAGATATTAAAAATTATTATTTTTTATTTTAAATTTATTTTAAAAGTAAAGGAAAGTAAAAAGAGTTGGAAACAAATTAACTAATTATATTCATTAGAATATTGAACATTGCATAGGATGCTTTCTTTGTGAAACCTTTTTGTTCGATTTGAGATTGATGCTCAGTTGTCCTATTTTGTTGATAATTTATTGCTTATCACACGCCTTAGTAATCATGAACTTTCTGTAAGAAATATTATTTATTTTACTTTTAATTCTTTTCTTTCTTTTTTTGAAAAAGTTATATTTTGCTTTTACTTTTAATTCTTTACTTGATAAAATTACCTAAAAAGTTAAAAAGAGAGAAAGAGAGAGAGCATGATTTTAAGTAATTTCCCTTTTAAAAAGTGATTTCCATATAGCATTTTTCATGTCTAGTTTTTCTTTGATAAATTGGAATATGGAAATAACTTTTATCAATGTTTTAAAAATTGAACTAAAAGTTAAATCGGTAAAATAAAAAATTTAAGATTTAAAAAATTCAACCGGTATTAGATTGTTATAAAATTAGTTAAAGATTGAGTAAAATTAAAATTTTAAAATATGATTAAAGGATATTGTCCTTATTCTTTGATGAATTTGAAATTTAATTGAAAAAGAAAATTGTTAAATACAAATTATTTGATTTATAAAAATTGATTAATTTATAAAATTAACCAATTAATTAATAAACTAATCAATTTTTATTCAGTTCAAGCTTTTTTCAGTCAAAATAACTCAATCGGTTGAACTTTCATTACCATTTGCTTTGATTAACTTTTAGGGTAAATTTTGTTGGACTCTCTTGTGATTTGTGACTGAAAGGTTACATGTTCAAATCACGAAAATAACATCTTTTTTAAAAATATAAAAAGGAATGTTGTGTATAATTGATATTCCTCACCCAACTCTAGCAAAGCGGAGAAATTAAGGCCGTGTTTATTTAAAGAAAACTATTTTTTGTTTTCATCATTCAATTTTCATTGAAAATGAAAAAAAATCATTTTAATTGAAAATTTGAAAAACGTGTTTATTTGTTATTATGGAAAAAATGTTTTCTATTTTTAAAAATTAAAAATCGTGTTTATTTATTATTGTTTTTGGAAAACGTATTTTTAGTTTGAAAAATTACAACTTTTTTAACAAAGAAATTTTAAAAAATAACCTATACTTGTTTTCTAAATTCTTTTTAAAATTTGAAAACTATGAAATTAATTTTCACTTGAAAATTTTATAAAATAGTCCAATATGAACACAAAATTTCAATTTTTTGTTTTTATTAAAAAAAATTCTTAAAAACAGTCTCAATTTTCTATAAGTGAAGACGTCCTAGACGTGTTGTGGTTGTGATTGTGGTTGCTCTTGTGATTTGTGATTTGATATATTATGAATATATCTTGACTTTTAAAGATTATTAATAACTCATTTATAGTTTTGATTTTATCACATATGTTCCTTGACTGTGAACTTCTGTTACAAACTCTAAAACGACGTCGTGTAATATCGTAGTGTCATGTGTGATAAGGAAAGCAAAAAAGGAAATAAGAGTCACTCCTACGATATTTATGAATAAATATTAATAAAAATCATTTAATTAAATAAAAGTTTTATAAAATAATATTGATTTGTTAATATCCATATTATAATTATTAAAACTAAATTTATTATTTATAATTCAATACTTTATGTTAAAAACTTAATTTTGAAATTAATTAATATTAAATAATTAAATATAATATATTTAGTTAACAATAAATTAATAAAAAAAATAAAAACCACTTTTAATAATTTTCATAAATTATAAAAAATAAGAGAAATAAAATTAGAAACTCAATTAAATATTTTTTTAAATAAATTTAAATACAACTCTTAATTCTTAACTTGATTTTGGAATTCGAGTCTTATGAATAGAACAAACAAACGTAGTAAAGCGTTGTCGGTCTTAGGAAGAGAAAATGGAAAACAAAAGTGAAGAGCAACACACGATAAGGCTAAATTACATTCTAAACCTCGACGTTAACAACATAATACAAAATAGTCCTTAACATTTTAAAACGTTAAAATTAAATTTTAATATCTTCAAAATATTTAAAACAGACCTAAATATATTAAAAATTAATAGAATTATTTTTTCATTAATCAAATATCACATCAACACTACTATGATATTATTTTTTAATTTTTATAAATAAAAATAGGCCCTGTTGCCGTATAATAAATGAGACTCACGATTTAAAATGTATAATAGTGAGACTCGCTTTTTATTTTTTATAAGTTTTTCTTATAATTAACTCAATCTCACTACAATAACATAGACTTTTGTCGATAAAAAATCGACTACGAATTAAGATATTCATCGCCTGATAATATTTTTCTATCACATAACGACGAAATTATGTATTCGTCGTGGCAGTAAAAAATAATAAATAAATAAACGACGAATATCATTCTTCGGTGAAGTAGAAATTAATGAAGGGCAACGAAGATTCGTCCCTATTTCTTTTGGAAGTTAAAGTAGGCAAGTTATCCAACGTTGTAAAGAAGAGAAGGTGTGAGTGCCTTCTTTTGTTATAAAAAAAAACCCTTTACTTATTGGACACTACACTAATTGAAAACTCTTTATATTGTTGGACACTACACTAATTGTAGCAACAATTTTTGTTACATTCTTATATAAAATAAAAAATGTTGTTTAATACCATGAATACAAAAATCACAAATAGAAAATTAATATTAAGTACCATTATTTGTTATTAAAGAGCCGATGGATAATCGTCGTTAATTTATATTGTAAGTTAATTACAAGTAAACTTTAACGACGAAAATAATTGTCGTTGTATAAAATCTCACGACGAAATCAGTATTCGTTGTCCATTAGGTGCTGACGCCTTCATATACGACGAAAGAACGACGAATATTTTTTTCGTCGTCAATAAATTTAACGACGCATATTTTGTCGTTGTGTTTGTAAAATATTTGTCGGTAAAAGTATATTTTGTAGTAGTATAATGGCAGCTTATGAATATTATTTTTCATTGTATAAATATTTACTAAATTATCTAATGAATATTTATATCATTAAAAAATGTTTAGTTGAAATTTAGGTTAGATGGAATATTGGCAAATACACTTTAATACCACTATTAAGCCTTTTTTTATGTTAATTATTTAGAAACAACTTCTTTATTAATTAGAAGTAAGGTTGCGTATTACTAGACTTCTCCAAATCTCGCATATTAGTGTAATTTTTACTAAATATTATAATAATTATTGTTGTTGTTACAATTTAAGAGCAAGCAAGTTCAGATAAATCTCAATTAGGCTTAAGTGCATAGGAAGAGAAACTATAAGCATATGTATACTCTCCTACCATAATTAAGAAAACTGTATTGGATAACTTTGTGCATGTGATGGAAGAACACAAAAATGTTGTAAGACCTTAATCATCATAAATACAAGTTGCAAGAACCCATATGTTAATTTACTTGAAATATACAAGATTTCAAAGACCAACAATAACAACTTTACTAACACAACATACAACAAACCTAAAAGTTATTTCTGTGAAGAATAACATTATCAGTTATACCAAGACTCGCTCGCAACAGCAACAACTTCGCTGCTCGTAAACTTATTATTTGTAAGTAAATTTGAATGTCATATAAAGTCTTATATTTAAAATAATTAATCACAAAATTTAATATTTTTATTAATATATTTTTACTTTTTCTTCAATACATTACTAACGAGAGAGGTATTTCGATGATATCTATTGTGAAGGTGAGGACACATTAGTACATCCAAACTTCTATGTTTATAAAACTTTAAGTAGAAAGGAGAGGTTCACCGTTCACACCATTTTCATTATTTTCTTCTTGCATAATTGCTCTTAACTTCATTATTTAAAAGTAATGCTTTTATTTCCATCAACAATAGCAACATGGTCTTTTTTTTATAAGAATACTATAGTCAAAGAAAGTAACCTAATTCTTTTCCATTTAATTTAGAATAAAAATTCAATATTTATTAATAGAAGAATTTTTGAATAAAATATAGTTGTTAAGAGTATTTTATTTATAATAAATTTTATTGACACAAAACTTTGTTATTTCTTATTTATTTCGTATCTATGTGCTATATGCATAACCTAAAAAATTTCACTTGCTTTTTTATTTTTTATTTCCAACTAAAATACCCCAAAACTGTATATACATATTTTGTATGTTAGGTAGCTATATCGGAAACAACCTTTCTAATAAGTAAAAGTAAGGATGTGTAATAATAGACCCTTTTCAAATTTTACGATTAAATAAAATTTTGATTTGATGCTGTTATTGTTATTATATGTTACGTAGCCATGAATTATAAGTTAAATAATGATTACATAAAGTTTATTATATTATTATTATTATTTAGTTCTTAATTATTAATTCTTTTCATATCAATAAATTTAATTTGATATATAATAATCTATATAAGTGTCTGTAACGTTATATATCATAGCTTATTGTTTATTATATTGATCAACGACTAGTTATTATACGAAAAGACACAAAATGTGGCCTGAGATATCATTATCAAGTTATCGAGATTAATATGCCTTTTTAAGTTAAACGCCAACTTGTTAATATCAGAAACTTTTCTTTTCAGTCCCAGTTAAAACGAGAGTCTTTTTTTCCAGTCCATGTAGGCGGCGCTCAGTCTTGGACAAAAGCCCCTTCACTGCCATTATAAAAGGAAGAGCTTCTTAGCTTGGTTTGTACCAGAGTCATATTCTTCTCCGTCTAGTGTTAATACAATGTCTTTTCAGCTCTCTCTTTTCTTGTTCTCAATCTTATCTTCTTCCATTGCTCAAGCTTCTGTTCCTCCCTCTGCAAGATTTCAGTATGTCAATGCAGGGGAATACGGAGAGTATATTGTAGAGTATGATGCCGATTATCGTTACTTAGATCCCTTTGCTCAACCATTCCAACTATGCTTTTACAACACTACCCCAAATGAGTACACTCTCGCCGTTCGCATGGGCACAGTGTCTTCGGAGGGACTAATGCGGTGGGTTTGGGAAGCCAACCGGGGAAACCCCGTCGGTGAGAACGCCACTCTCTCCTTTGGAGAGGACGGAAACCTAGTCTTGGCCCATTCCGATGGCCGCATCGCTTGGCAAACCAATACTGCCAACAAAGGCGTGGTAGGGTTTGAGTTGCTGTCAAATGGTAACATGGTTCTTTATGACAAGAATCGTAAGTTCGTTTGGCAAAGTTTTGATTCACCAACTGATACCCTCTTGGTGGGCCAATCTCTCAAGCTTGATGGAGTATCCAAACTCGTCAGTAGGGCCTCTAGCAAGCAGAACAAAAATGGTCGTTATAGTTTGGATTTGGAACCAAAATCATTGTCTATGTATTACACAAGCCGCAAGTCCCCAAGAGTGCCATACATATACTTCTCATTTTCGAGCAGGTTTGGTTTAGAAGAGGGACTTTTGA
This sequence comes from Erythroxylum kunthianum, assembly GCA_024582655.2. NCBI lineage: Eukaryota > Viridiplantae > Streptophyta > Magnoliopsida > Malpighiales > Erythroxylaceae > Erythroxylum > Erythroxylum kunthianum. The sequence continues at coordinate 2,133,052 of JANIMX020000565.1, forward strand.
AGTATCTAAGGCTTAACAGTGACTTATCGTTGAGCACACAACTCGGAAACCTACGATTGAGTAGCCGAAGTTACAACACAACATTATCGTATCTTCGGTTGGATATAAATGGCAATCTCAAACTCTATACTTATCTTTATGACAACGAACCTCGTGGTGATATAGCTTGGGAAAACACCTTCACTCTCTTTGATACAAAACCAGAGTCATTGGAGGGCACGTGCCAATTGCCAGAGACATGTGGGGAATTGGGGCTATGCAGTAACGGCACTTGTGTTGCTTGCCCATCGCCCAATGGTTTGAAGAAATGGACCACCATGTGCGAGCAAGCAAATGTAGAAAAAGCTTGCAAGGGAAAACAAGGTGTGCGCTACGTGAAACTTGAAGGAGTTGATCATTTCATGAGCAAATACAACAAAGGAAATGGACCCATGAAGCTGGAGACCTGCAGGAACAAATGTACCAACAATTGCAAGTGCTTGGGCCATTTTTACAACACTCAGACATACAGGTGCTGGATAGCTTATGACCTCAAGACCTTAACCAAAGTTCCATATTCGACACACTTAGCCTTCCTAAAGATGCCTATTGACTAATTTGAGTGATTTAAGTTTTGGCAACTATGTAATTGTTTGTTTGCTGCACTTCATTTAATAATTAAAGGCATGTAGATAGAAGAAAGAAGCTAGCATATCATGCCTCAGTACTACGAGTCTTTTTGGTTATGTATATTTTTTAATCTTCCCTTTTGTTTTTTTAGTATGTTGCTTCGTCAGCTTAATAATAAGAGTCACTCTTTTTCTGTATGGTTATTCTTTTTTGGGGGGAAAAGTAGGTAGTTTGTTGAATTAATAACTTTTTTTTCTTCTTCTTATCTGGTGTATGATGATTTCTAAAGGACCAATTCCAGTCTCCACTAATGATCATGGTGGCCAGTAGATCCATCTGCAATCACGCTCAAAAAGGATATAGAGTTTGAATTGTTTGTGAAACTCCAACGAGGATGAGCATGACAAAGTTAGCAAGATGGGCACTAGATTTGGAGGAGTCCAAGAACATGCTATGATTTTAGGATAAATAATTAGTGATATTATCTTAATTTGCTCAGAAAAGGCATAAACACCAATTATTATTAAATGTGAACGCAATAAATATGAACTAAAAAAGCATAACAAAAAAGAAACTTGATGTAAAATTAGAAGAGAAATAGTATGAATTCTGATATTAAATTTTTTTGAAAGATGAATACTTTTTAATATAAATATTTCGTTTTAAACATGCATATTAGACGTTATACCAATTCATTTTATTTACATATTCATTTTAAAAGGTAGATTTTTTTATAGATAATATATTATCCTTACACATATTCTTTTTTATTTAAATACCTTAGGGTAATACATCATTAATTCTTTACATACATAGTGAACATTATTATTGAACTATAGGATGGCAACTGGGAACATGAAAAAAAAGACTATAATAGAAAAGGAACAATAACTACATAATATATAGCATAATATAAAATAAGAAGACCACTAAAGAAAAAAAAAACACTGAATTATCGTAACTCAAACAAATTTTCCACCTAAACATCATAATTGAAGTCAACATGATATTGATTGCTTTAATAACCAAAATTCTCTATTTCAGTTGAATAAATTATAACTCAAAGAATTAGCTCTAAAAAATTTCTTTTTCTCATATTAGTAAATATGATAAAAGTGAAGATAATTCTTTAAAGAATTGAGTCTCTTTTATTGTAAAACTTAATTTTGATCACCAAATCTACAACATTAGACCACTAAATCACAGGACAAACTAGAATAAAGAGGTTTAGAGAATTATTCCAGACTATATCATGCACTGATACTTAAAAGAGACAATCATGAAATTCAATTACTTCCTGGAAATAAAACAACTTGAATCATGTAATGTTAAGAAGTGTATTATGTCCCTTATCTAAAGCCTTTATTTGATTATTAATCTTAGAATAAATAAAACTTTATGATGAGAATTAGAACGCAAAACCAGATTGTTCCAACTAGCAATGGGTAAACTTCCATTGAATAATTCAAAGCAAGATTGGTTGCTGAACTTCAATGAGTGATGCCTCAAACGAATGACTTTATTCTTTTTAAATGAGTAAGAAGAATTGGCAGCAAAGCCTTTACAAAAAAGAAGAACCTCCAGGATGAGTGTTAGGGTAGAAATAAGGATTGTTTTTTTTATAGTACTTGAGAGCGTTGTGTTTTCTCGGTGACCCACTGTTGTAATGCCAATCTTGAGGAAACATTTTTTTAGTCTGTTGCTTTGTCAGCTTAATAACAAGAGTCACACTATCTCTGCTTGGTTCTTCTTTTTTTGGGGAAAAGTAGCTATTTGTTTAATTAATACCTTTTTTTTCCCCTTATCTGGTGTATAATGATTTCGGAAGGACCAATTCCAGTCTCCACTATTGATAGTGGTGACTTTTTTTTTTTCCTTATCTGGTGTATAATGATTTCGAAAGAACCAATTCCAGTCTCCACTAGTGATCATGCAAACATATCCATTGGCAATCTCTCTCAAAATGCCAGCATATCAAGGTTGGATTATTTTTGAAACTCCAAGAAAGACGAGCATGACAAAGTTTGGCAAGATGGGCACTGGATTTGGAGGAGGCCACGGTAGCTTTGTTGGTAATGTAAGGAAAATAAAGATACATCAGAGCTAGTAGCTAGAGTATGAAATACGGGAAAGAATATACTATGATTTTAGGATAAATATAATTAGTAATATTATTTTAAATTTCTCAAAAATAGCGTAAACACTAATAATCACTATATGTGAATAAAATAAATATA
>JANIMX020000565.1:2654187-2674329 GCA_024582655.2 Erythroxylum kunthianum
TTCAAAAATCAGAACTGAAATCAACATACTCCAACGTCTACAACCATTAAAATGATAGACAAATCCTCATCTAACTTGGTGCAAACCCTTACCTTAATTTTTTGCCTTCACCGAAGTTTCTTCTCCAAAATCGCAATATTTCTCCTCTAGCTTTCTTCGCACTGTGTTTCACACGATGAATAAGACAACATTAAATTCTTCTTTTATTTTTATTTTCTCTCCCTTGGGCTTATCTTAAATTAGGCCCAAATCAAAATTCTTTCCCAATTCTTTTCTTATAAAATTTTACTCCAAATCCTTTTTACCAAAACTCACAAATCACTTTTAGCCAATTTACAATCCCAATTGTACAATTTCTACTAGGGTAGGGTTCAGGTCGTTACAATAGCACCTCTACTAGCTGTATCCACCATCCTTCTTTCCATTGGTAACAATCTTTCATAAAAGTATTAAATAGGGAGTTGTTAATAAATTCCATATTGAGGGTAGCTTACACATAATTGCTTAAATCTTTCCCAAATTGTTTTTGAAGTCTCTCAACATCTTTATGCTTTATAACACATATTTTTCTTCTTATACATGCAGCTCTTGAGGTATGAAAGAATTTTCAAAGAACAATTTCATCATATATGTCCATGTAGTAATGGATCCAAGAGGTAAATAAAACAATTAATCTTTAGATCTATCACCTAACGAGAATAAAAAAACATGTAGCTTAATTTGCTCCTCAGATAGACCTTACGGTTTTAGACTTGAGCCTATCGTATGAAATTCCTTCAAGCACTTGTGAGGTTCTTCATTCTCAAGGCCATAAAAGGTAGGCAACAAATGAATCAAACTAGACTTTAGCAAAACCTCAACTTAGGTTTGGATATTTTATGCGAAGGGTTGATGAGTTAAATTAGGTGCCCCTAATTCTTTTATGGTTCTCTCTTAATCAGACATGGTCGCTTCGACTTCAAAATCACCAAAGAATTTTATCGAGTCAAATATAGAAGATAAAGAGGAAGATGTTTTCTTACCTATTTTGGTTTCCTTCCTTAATATTCTAATTGTTTTCTCGATTTCAGGATCATATTAAAGTTGACTTGCACAAGTGTTTCAAGGTATAAAAGAAACAAATTCTCTTTGATACCAATCTCCAACAATAACGTCAAAATTTAGTGGGTGCCGACTCTAGCAAATATAATAATACTTTAATCACAAATGAATTATATATAGCAATGAGTAGGGTCGAATCCATAGGGACTAGTAAAGCTCATCTCCTTTACCAAATTAACGAAATAAAATAAAGAAAAGGGGGTTTTAAGATGGAACAACAAAAACAACACCTAATAAGATTCTCGTTGAAATGCGGAGTCTGGGGAGGTTCAATAGTACGTAACCTTATCCCTATATGGTAGAGAGGTTGTTTCCAATAGACCCACACGTATTGCAAATTAATAATAATACAAATTATCAATAAATGCATATAACTAAACATATTAAAATATGTAATACAATACCTATAAACATGGTAAAGATTAACAATATAAGATAAAATACGTAAACAAATACACAAATTAGGACAAAAAGAGACAAGTACAAGAATACATCACACCAATAGTAAAGTAAATAGATTAAGTAAGAAACTACTTAGAGCAGATAAGACAATACTAAGAATTTGAATTGAAAGCAGTAACTGCATAATACATAACAACTAAGAAAGTTTGGGTAACTAAGCCCAAGAAAACTCATAGTTAGCACTGACGTTGGGACTACCAATATCGTTAGAAGGATGTAAGCCACAACCTTGCATGCAGTTTAATAAAATAATTTTATAATACAATTTAAAAAAATTAAATGTCAACGAACATCTCGCCCAATGTATAATTTTAGTTCTTATTTTTTGAATTGATCATTGATGCAAAGATAAACTCTTATATCCCTTAATAAATTAGTAATGGTTGTTAACAAACTCTAACAACCTATCTCTTATTCCATCCTCACTAACCAAAAAAAGCTCTTTGATTAATTATCTTATCAATAAACAACCTTAAATAAGCTGTTAAGATTTAATTTATTGATAGCATCAAAAACTATAGAGACCTTCAATTTTAGCCAACAAACACACAAGCTCAGTTTTATACTAGATTATGTATTCACATAATATGAGTCGAATATCTTATATTGAACCGTGATATTTAACTACTAAGCATTAGAACAATCAAACAATAGGTCTTTTGTAAAATCAAACAAAACAATAATATTAATAACCTTGGAAGATATATAAATACTAAAGAATAAAATAGTAAAGAAGAACAATTAGATCTCACAATATATGAAGAATTAAACTTTAATTAACTTGTATGATCCCAAAACTCCATTTAATCTTCTTTAAAATAAGGAATAAAAGAGAAGATCAAAATCAACTCTAATGATACCAATTTCATTGGAATTCTCCAACCAAAACAATTCTTATGTAAACAAAACTCCTAAATAAAGCAAAATAGGGGTAAAAGTTGTTGAATTATTGATTCTAGAAAGGCTTCATCCATTTAATCATGTTTATTTTTTACAACAATCATATTAACTAAGGCATAGGTATGTCTTATATTCGCACCTCTTCCAAAAAAAATTTCCAAGCTTTGTTCTCTTCCAAACTTTACATCTTTGTTCCTTATTTGATAAATTTCTACTTTCAAACACATTTTGATTTAAATATACTCTACAAAACACAAATATATAATTATAATCCATAATTGCAAGCATATTATCAATCAAAATATAAGAAATTGATATAATATGTGTATTTTATGCATGTTGTTAAAGCACCACTTTTTTTAATGATTACGAAGAATGAGTTTTCTGTTAGCTCTAAAGGGAGGCGATAGAGAAAATATTTAAATGAACATTTTTTTGTACGAACTCTTGTAGAAAATTGTAATTGTTACAGAGTTATGGATATTTATTATTTTTATTTGATATTTTTGATGTAATTATTATCTATTATATGATAAAATTATAATATTTTAAATACTTTGTATTGTTCTTAATTTTATATTCGTATGATGATTAAATGATCTTATTTTTATATTAATTGTGGTTATTATTTATATAAGAAATATGTGAAAATTAATGTTAATAAAAATAAATAAATTGTTTTTATTTTAAAAAAAATTATTATGATTTTTGGAGACATGATTGATGTAAAATTATAAAGTATACAGTACAATATATTAATGAACTATTTTGCAATTTTTAAAAAAATCTGGGACTATTTCATAAATTTAAAAAAATTACTTGAAATGGTACCCGATATTGACATGTACCGGTACAGTACCAGGGCCGCCTCCAGTATTTTAGAGGCTCTAGATGAGTCCAAAAATGAGGCTCTTAACGTTATAAACAATTATATTTAAATACCTACAAGTAAGAACGAGCAAAAAAATCATCATAAGAAATTGAGATAATTTTGTAATAGTCTAAATTTTTAGAAGAAAAAAAGAATGCAACAAATAATATATGAAGATGAGAAAGAAATTTAAAAAAGAGCGTAATCAAATAATAAAAATCTTATTCGACTCGAGTTCTCTGAGAACTTAAAAAGTTAAACCGAACGAATGAGTTACAAGAATAATTTTTCCCCTGCTATTTTGGTGCGCCGACGTGTTTAAGCTTTTACTTTTGGTATAGGATTTTAAAATACTTTGATTTTAAAAAATAAAATACTAGTTTACACGTGAATGTATAAATATTTGACAATTATTTTAATGAAAAAAGTAAAACTATGTTGATGGGTCCCTCCCTATAAAATACGTTGATATTACATGCACATTCGCATATATAATTTTTTAAATTATATATATTTTTAATAATATTAAAAAATGGGGGACTCGTTAGGGGGAGGCCCTAGGCCATTGACTAGATGGCCTCCCCCTAAAACCAACTTTGTACAGTATTGTATTAAAACCAAATTATGTATCAATACCGATACAATATTTATAACATTGGTTCCAACCCATAAGATCGAATTCAATTATACAAAGAAGATAACCTCATTTTATTTTCGAATCCTGGAAACTTTGAAGATTCTCATTTAAGCCTAAATCAATAATTTCATTGAATCTTCATGTTGAAATATAAACGATGAAAAGAAACCAAAATTTTCCAAATCTTAAACTAAAGCATTAAGGACATAATTTAATACTCATGTTTGTCACACTAAACCATAGTTAATACGATATCAAAAGTTTGCAATTTGATACACAATTAAATTATAAATTAATTTTAATTTACCAAAAATTCTATGACAATGTAATAGCACAAATTATAATTTAGCCATTAAACTTGAATTTGGTATTAATTTCAACTTTTACTAAAAAAAATCGAAATTTAAGAATCTTCAACTACCAATTTTTCAATTTCATCTTCTTGTTATCAAAATAATAAAATTAGAGTTTATTTTTGTTTTCATTTCCTCAATTTAAAAGTTTAGTTTCATTGATATAGAAATGAATCTCCCCATAAAATTTATGAGACATATATATATACATTTTTGGTTACAGAAGGAAATCTATTTCACATCAAATCAAAATCCATCGAATAGAGCTAATTTTGGTAACATAATAATATCTTCTCCACTGTCCAATTCCGTAAAATGTCTCGTCATAAAAAATGGTCCCCACCCAACGAATATTTAATTGCTGATACACATGAATCAAGAACAACGGCTAACTAAAACCCATCAAAATCCCTACCCATCTCTACTCTCTACATGGCTGCTTCCTTCGCCACCGCCACAAAAACAGCTGCCGCCGTTGCGGCTCCCGTCACAAGAGCTTACATTTCCGATTCCCCATCTCTTAAATCCTACAGTAATCCCGGTATTCCCGTCAAGTTCGCCAAATTTACATCTTTCCCATCTCAAAGATTGCAAGTATCTTGCACTCTCACCACCAGAGAGGCGTCTGTCAAGATGGAGGACAAAGGGTCCGACCCAGCTTCGTGGCAGCGTCCTGATCCGTTTGGTCGGTTCGGTCAGTTTGGCGGCAAGTACGTGCCGGAGACGCTTATGTATGCTTTGTCCGAGCTCGAAACCGCATTCAATTCACTCAAGGACGATCCTGATTTTCAGGCATATCTCTCTACATATTTCTTTGTATTTTTGGTTTTCTTTGAATCTGACTTTGTTTTGTTGTTTGGTAGTTTGTTCGGTGGATGGATTATGCTGGTTGGTTCCTTTGTTTTGTTAAACTTTTTTGAAAAGGTTGAGCATTTTTATACTCTTAGTGGAGATTCTCAAATTTTGTGTTCACGGGGTTCTCATTTGATATATTCCCATGACAGGGTGGAGAGGTCATGTCTGATTTACTGACTTGTATAAGGGAAGTAGTTCATTGTTAAGTAGAAAATGCATTTTTATATCTTGTTGGAGAGAACTTTTACTGTCAAATAAATAATGTATTTTATATGTTTTTGTAAAGAATTGTTTTTCCAAGGAGTCTTTTTTTCACTGATGATGTACAAAGAGAGTGATATATTGAGTTGGTCAGAGACTCAGAATAGTCCCTTAGTCATTAAGGATCCGTTTTCTTGTGTAATTCTAAAGTCTTTATATATCATAGAAGTTTTAGCACAATTGAATATGATTACTTCGATTGTCAAAACTTTTGTCCCTTTTTCTCTTTGGTTTTCTAGTTTAGCAGAAGCTAAAAAGAAAAGATCATGTTGCTTACAGTATATAATTTTTTCTGAAAGGAATACTAAATTTTCTTGTTAGATATTTACTTGTGCTGCGCTCTTTTCACTTTGAAATCTTTCTACGAACATTTTATACATAATTGTTGTGAAATTCTGACGAGACATCACTTTTTATAACTTATGAGTTTATTGTGACATGATTTATTTGGGAACCATTTTTTCTTAGTTCTTTTGTTTGTTGTTTCTTCCTTCTTAAATTTAGTCAGAATTTTTATCTACAATTTTCATGATTTTGTTAGTTTTTTTATTGAAAATATTCCAATTGCAGAAAGAGCTTGCTGCAATTCTGAAAGACTATGTTGGAAGGGAAACTCCTCTTTATTTTGCTGACCGTCTTACGGAGCATTATAGGCGTCCTAATGGGGAAGGGCCTCACATTTACCTTAAGAGGGAAGATCTTAACCACACAGGTGCACATAAAATTAACAATGCAATTGGTCAGGCTTTACTTGCTAAGCGTTTGGGGAAAAAGCGCATAATTGCAGAAACTGGAGCTGGTCAGCATGGAGTTGCAACTGCCACAGTTTGTGCACGATTTGGTTTGCAGTGTATTGTTTATATGGGGGCCCAAGATATGGAAAGACAATCCCTCAACGTGTTCAGGATGCGGCTCCTTGGGGCGGAGGTCAGGGGAGTCCATTCTGGGACAGCCACATTAAAGGATGCTACATCTGAAGCTATAAGGGATTGGGTGACTAATGTGGAGACAACCCATTATATTTTGGGGTCAGTTGCTGGGCCACATCCATATCCCATGATGGTGAGGGAGTTCCATAAGATTATTGGCATTGAAACAAGAAAACAAGCACTAGAAAAATGGGGTGGGAAGCCAGATGTGCTTGTTGCTTGTGTTGGTGGAGGCTCAAATGCCATGGGACTATTTGAAGATTTTGTTAGGGACAAGGATGTGAGGTTGATTGGAGTTGAGGCTGCAGGTTTAGGTTTGGATAGTGGCAAACATGCTGCAACTTTGAGTAAAGGTGAAGTTGGAGTGTTACATGGAGCTATGAGCTATTTATTACAGGATGAGGATGGGCAAATAATTGAACCTCATTCTATTAGTGCAGGGTAAGTTTGGTTCACTTATCATGTTGAATATTATTTTGCTCATGGGATTAGTTTATTTCCGATGTTCTTAACTTTCTCTCTTTCTTTTTTCACTTCCTGTTATTATTATCCCTCCTTTATATAGCTTGGATTACCCTGGGGTTGGACCTGAGCATAGTTTTCTGAAAGAGAAAGGGCGAGCTGAATACCACAGTATTACTGATGAAGAAGCATTGGCAGGTATTGGATTACGATTGTGATGTTAATTTTGGTTTTTTATAAGAAACCATAATTAATAATTAATGGTTGTTGTTAGGTATTCCTTACATCTACTGATTTATTTATCAAATTTTAGTGGTCATTTGATCCAGTTGGGGGAAAGTTATCTGGCGATTTCGATTGTTGTACTTTCTTGCTGTTTTGAAGAACTTCTCATGGTGCTTTCAATAAATTAAAATTTTCTATTGATCTGGTTCATAAGCTAAACATGATTGCAACCTTTGCTGCTTCAAGAGAAATACTGAAAAGCTTGCACTACATTGCATCTTACCAACTTCTCTCATGATTTGTGGACCTTAGGAATGAAATACGTCAAATGCCATTAATTCCTGCATATAAATATGCACATTGGAATGACTTAAGTAATGGTACATACCACAAAGCAGTTGTTTGAATTAAGCTGGTTTTGAGTGCTCCAAATGATGGTTGAAAGGTTTCCAACATGGGTATTCTGCTGTCAATCAATATGATGTATTAGATCACTTTTCTGCAGCTGATAGAGTTGCTTCCATTTTTGACCATTTACACTTCAACTGCTATGATTGCTACTCTAACTTCTTAAGTGTATCGCTCTTGTTTTCAATCATTATTTGGTTATGCATTTGTAGCTTTCAAGAGACTATCACGTTTAGAGGGCATAATTCCTGCTTTGGAGACATCTCATGCATTGGCTTATTTGGAGAAACTGTGCCCAACCCTCCCAGATGGAGCGAAGGTTGTGCTTAATTGCAGTGGAAGAGGGGACAAGGATGTCGAGACTGCCATTAAATACTTGCAAATTTAATATAGTTCCTCTTGTAAGTTCATTAAATATGATACAGAGAATAAGGGGGTTGATCCCATCATGCTGTTGTATGTCACAGTACTTTTTTCCCAAATCAGGCTTCAAACTTTATGTTCCTTTCTCGCATTACCCCGGAAATACTCAAATACATCCATAAACAAATATATATCTTTCTCATGCTTTTTATCTCCATGACATCCTGATGAGTTGATCTAGGAAGCTCCCACAACTTGCATTTAATTGCTGCATGGTATTTAGGCCGCATGGCTGGGGATGCGTTAAACGATAATATGGAACATGAACAGCACTTATCAGAACGACCATCATAAAATGGCTGAGGTTCTCCGTGTGTGAAACAATTGTTATGAAGCTTATGATGGAACTGTGATTGGCACTAGTCTAGTTTACAATAACAAAGAGGAGACATAACTTATTGTAGTTCTAAAGATTTGATCAGCTTCATGACTGCCTGCAGTTTCAACTCTTCTTCTCTTTTCTTTTCATGCCATTCAATTGAACAAAAAGGGTTTGTTTTAGTTATTTGCGGGAGATAGATGGTTATCTCATAGGGATCATCAAGAATTTACAAGTGACAACTGCAAGATACAGTTCAATCACATGAAGAGATTTTGACTCCTTGTTTCTATGTGACAGGCAGTTTAACTGCAGAAAATATTCTGCTTTGATCGACATATAATGTTCAGGTTACACATACTGAAAAATTGGGTATCATCAGCATTATTTGATTGATCCTTATACTCAATTTTAGTCAATTAAACTGCAGAAAATAGGAATCATCAGAATTATTTCAAGATAATTATTTTCAACACAAGCTTAATAGAAATATTTTTTTTAAAATTACAATTATTTTAATGGTTTAAAAATTAAACAAATTATTTAAACCATTAAAAAAGTCTAGTATCTTTAACCATTTCTACCAAATAAACTAAATTTAATAATTAAATTGAGTTTTTCTTAATGATTTTAATTGAAAAGATAGTTATGTAAAATTTCTCCTTTAAATTAAATCTATGAAGTAAACTAAATTTTGAAATATAAATTGAATCTTTCTCCATCTTTCTTTGGTTAAATTAGCTTCACACCAGTGTTTCCCTATGTTAAATGAAAGAATACCCAATAGACAATAAGTTAATTTTGAATTATTATTATTATTATTATTATTAACAATGCAGCCCAGGGCCTAAAATTACAGGGGCCCATTTAATAAAAAAAATTAAAAATTAAAAAGTTAATAAATCTATTTATTAAAAGAGTTGAAAATTAATAAATTTATTCATTAAAAAGGTAGAAAAGAACAAGTACTTTTATATTTCTTTTATATATTTTATTTGTATTTATTTCAGATTTTTGAATTTCTGTTGATGTCATCTGTTGAAATTCTTGAATTTGTTAAAGCTGAAAATTGTTATCCAAATGTTTCAATTGCTTATCGAATTTTGTTGATTGTACGTGTGACTATAGCATCAGTTAAGAAAAGTTTTTCAAAGTTAAAACCATTAAAAACTTATTTGATATTGTCAATGTCACAAGAAAGGTTGAATGATTTAGTTATTTTATGTATCGAGAATGATATATTGGACAACATTCATCTTGATACTAATAGTAATGATTTTACATATAGAGGCCATGATCATATGAAATTACTATTCGGATACTGCTACTGCTGTTTTGTTATTACTGCTATTATTTTTAGTGATGATATTATTTTTGACATTTATGAGATATTTTAAGCTGTTGTTATAATCATTTAGTATTTTGTTGAATATGTGAACTTACGACATAAGTATTGGTTACTGCTACTATTTTTAGTAATGATATTGTTTCTGACATTTACAAGATATTTTAAGTTGTTGTTATAATTATTTAGTATTTTGTTGAATATGTGAACTTACGACATAAGTATTGATTAGTGCTACTATTTTTAGTAATGATATTGTTTCTGACATTTACAAGATATTTTAAGCTGTTGTTATAATCATTTAGTATTTTGTTGAATATGTGAACTTAGGAAATAAATTATTTATATCCATATATTAAATTTTAATAATAAAAATATGCTTTTAAAATTTAATAGGATCCTTCTTTGTACTTTACCCGAGCTTATAAAATGTTAGTAACTGCATATATATATATATAGTTATTCCATAGATAAATAATCCAATACTTTTCAATTTTACAAATGCATTTATATATTATATCTTGATTTTATAAGCATAGTTATTAAGAAATGTGAAGATATAAATGATATCTTGACATTATAGATGAATTATTTATAATAAGTAACAATTTGTCTCAATATTTTAAAAACATTAACTTAATATAAATATATATATATATATATAGATCATTAGTAATCTGATTAAAGTCTGGTAATAACAAACTTTTGATTATGAGACATTACATAAAAGTTTATTGGGAAAAAAACTTTCTCCTCAACCTCATAAAGATCACGAAAACCTCCTTAATCACCAGTTATATAAAGAGTAAATGGGTGTTCTTATCCCTCATCATTATTTCCTATATCTACAAAACAGACCAAAATGGAGATTAATTAATATCTATCCTATAAAACTCAACACTTCTTGATCGTTCTCCATCATCTTATTTTACATGATGACTGTAAATCGGTCGGACCGACGGAGCTTTATCACTGCTTTGCCTGCATTTGGATCATTAAAATTATAGTAAGTACAGCAATCATCTCTATTTATTATGTTAATAAGCATATAGGAACAAGACCATAGCATATTCCAAAATTAATGAATTTGTTGGATTAGTCAACCCCTACCTTATTAAAAAAACATCTGATTCACAAGGAGGAATAAAAATGGGAATCTTAGTAGATCCCTCAAGTTAGGTGAGAATTGGTCCATACAATGTCCAACTACAACGGACAGGACAATGTTCATTTCATCTCACGCACCTAACACCATACAGATTAACTACCATATTGGTAGCTAACAACATCAACCCAAGATATTGATAACTTAACTTCCACAGGTGAAACGATTACATAGCTGCATCTGTAGTAATCAGACATGCTCACCAAATGCTACAAGGGTTTCTAAGATCTTTACTCACGGTTTCACCTACCATGTTTATACCAAACTCCTCGTGTGAATTTAAAGCTAAAAACTACCAGGAAGGTGTTGAGGTGAATTTATTGTAAGGCCTACTGGGTTCTATATTTGTTGAACAGATTTTTGGAAATGTTTTAGTACTTGGTGAGCACATGAATACTAAACTAGCTTATTCAGCTGTCATCTTAGAAATAAAGAAAAATCAAGAGAAGGGTTTCATATAGACAATTTGTTCGCTAGTTTCGACCCAGGATTCGGCTAAAAGGGCAGACTAGTCCGTTTTGACAATGATATATATGTAGAAAATTATTAAGTATGAAGCTTATTTAAGAAAGATAGGAGCAAGGTACCTGGGAATACAAGAAAGTTCCAAGGATTGCGACGGCAGCTCCAAGTGCATTGACTGGTTGAACAGGAGTGTGGAAAATGATAATGGAGGAGACTATGACTGATATACGTTTCATTGTATTTCCAATGCTAAATGTCAAGGGAGAGATCTCGTCCAAGGACATGTACGACACTTGATTGTAAAGGTGATAGAACACACTCTGAGCAGCCACCCACCTATTATATTATTAGGCCAAAAAAACAGAAGCCACACATTTTATTTTTTTAGTGAAAATTAAGAAATGTTAGAGACATAAAAACAAAACACAACACAAAATTAGCACAAGTAAAAAACAAGAAGCAACTACGACAGACTAGGACTCCTCACAGCCCCTGTAAGATAACGACTGATATATCTGATTCTATCTATCACATAAAAGGTGGACATGTGACAATTTCCACTCTAACCAATTTGTTAAGCCAACCATGAATGATATTTACAACTAAATATTTCTGCAGATGTATGCAAGCACAAAGTCCTATTATCAATTCTGGAACGAGTCTAGACAGCTTAGCGAAATGGGATTTTCATGAAGTTTACATTTAAGTTTTGCAAAATGAAATTTTTTATCAGTATGAATACAAACAAATAGGTTTGTAGAAGAAATTCAGTGGAAGGAAATCAAATTTTCTTTTTACCATATGAAGTTTGGTCCAATCTGAGAGATGGCTGTTTGCCATCCTGCAGCCCACATCTGCGGTCCCTCCACAGCGATAGCAAAAGGTGTAAGAATTAACAGAGACAGTATAGAGAGACAAGCATAGTAGTTCATTCCACTAACAGCCTTCCCCTTCATGCCCTTCTTTGAAAATATGTTCCGAAATACAAATGCCAAGTTGGAGATCATGGCCCCCATAAAACCTGAAACAGACAGGAAACAACCAAGCATGTGAGTGTAAAACACTCCATCAGCTGAATCATTTTTCTAGTCATTTTCTCTAATGCCATAAATAAGCAGGAGAAAAGTACCTCTTCGGTACATGCCAGAAACTATGGAATAAACTTACAGAAGAATATCATGAACAAAAATACTGGATTTGACTTCTTGAATTTAATAAAGAGGGAAATAATATATAATACCAAAACCATGTCAGGAACTCAAATACAACAGAAGGAAGAAGAAGAAAAAATGAGCAACATGCATGAACCATCAGGCTTCATTTATTATATGCTTTCCCCCAACATAATTCAATTGAGTTTTGAAGTTTTTTACTCCAACAAGGTAATGAATGACCAGCGGTCTGGATTGTAACTGCAAATCTAACTCAGTATATTCAAAAGTTGTCACATGACTAAACATTCAAAATAACACTCATTCAGACAATTTGAGCTTGTCTTCTATTCTTACCAATCATGTTAAAGTTGAGCTCAGTAACAGCAGCAAGAGCACAACCACCAATAATTGGAACCAGTGACAGGTAAACACTCAAAGGAAAGGATTCACCCAGAAGGAATCTTGAGACCAACACACTGAAAGCAGGTTCACCGCTCTTAATGATATGGGTAAATGAAACTGCAACCTTCGACATACTCACTGTTGCTGCCACATGCCCAATTGTATGTGCTACAGCAACCTTAACAGAGGAAAAGATAGATCAGTGAACTAAAACTGCAACTTTAGATCACACAACAAGGGAAGACTAAAGATTAAGGAATTATATGATTATCATATATTTTAGAACTAAAAACAGAGTTTTGTTAGTTTAATTTAGTCACTAATCCCGATTCCCTTCGAAACAACGAGAAACGATTAAATTAGCGTTTTCTGTCTTTCCTAGGAAGCGAACAAAATATGATTTTCGTAACTAGGTAACATCAATCCCTCGAGAATTAATGATCCGAAAGGAAACAAAAAACATCAGTTTCAGATCCTTTCTTCACTTTTCTACCAAAATAAAAACGTCACCTTAACCCATTACTCCCTTCATTGTTCTACCAAAACAAAAGAATAAATCAACTCACAGGGAACAAAGTCTTCCAGAAATCCAAATCGGTCTTAGGTGCCTCTGTCATCCTCGTAGCCCATGAAATCAGCATCATTAGAGACCCGCACGCCAGAGAAAGAGTAGAGGTCAGCCATGGGTAAGGGAAAGCGTTCAACACCTTCTTGTTATATATATTGAACACCACATTCAAAGCCCACCATGTTGCAAAATAAATCCCAATCTTGACCCTCCTAGCAGCCTCTGTTTTTACTTCGCTCGAATCTATCGGCTGCGATCGGTCTGCTTCATAGGCCTTGCATGTGATCAAGGACTTCTTTAGGGGCTTCGAGATCGCAAGAGACTCAACTGATGAGACATGTAAAGGCTTTGACACTGAGACAACAGGTTTTGGGTTCTTCTGAGCTGTAAGTGATGGCAAGAACAAAGATCTCTTCAGTCCTGGTGGATTTTTCCTACGAAAAGTACTGTCAGATCCATTGATCACTGGTGCAATAGCAGATTGCTTGATAGCGCAAATCATGATTAAAATCAACTGAAAGTCGAAAAGGGTCTAATGGGTAGACTGCAAAATTTCACCAAACAATTTCAAACGAAGCTTACAAGCGAAGATCAACCGATCAAGAACGAAACTTTCCCTTGGAATACAGCAAAAGACTATCCTTTTTAACACTTTCTAGTTGGGAACAGGCACAAAAGCAAAGATCTTTGAAGGATAGACACAAGGATCTGTTGAGCTAACACACAAACCCAACGCAGACACAACACTATATATATGGAATAAAGAAATATAGAGAGGGCAGGGGGACTTATTGGTGATGATTTATTTTAATGGGGTTTGGTTTGGTGATTCTGAAGAGGACAAGACAAGATGGCTTAGAAATCTACTACAGGTGGGTTTATGCTACTCTGAATTCTCAGTCCAAGTTTTTGCTTTGAGATCACCAAACAGCCATGTGACCGCTTCTTGAGATCAAAGCGTTAACCTTAGTACAAGCAAACATATAAATATCAGAAAAAACAGGCAAGAAAAAGGTCGGCCTTTTGAGGGTAATTCTAGAGTGTATCTACGGTACACCCGAGGCATCAATATGAGGACCAATGGGATACTTATGCCGACTTTTTGAAACTCTAAAGGCCAAAGTAGTAGGGTTTATTTTTTGTTTAGTACTCTGACATTAGTAATCTTAAAAGTATGTGTGGAACTGCCGCTATTATTAGATAAATAACAGCTTAAAGAATTGGAAATCTCAATTATTTCAATATTAATTAATAAATTTATATATATATATATATGTAGGTAATATATAAAACGTGCTTAAATTAATAGATATTTTATTTTAGGATGCTAATCTAACGTTTCCTATTAAGACTTTATTTTATTAAAAAATATTTTATATTATTATCAGCATAATTTCTTAATGTTATTCGGTATAGATATTGCTAGTCTCTCTACTAGTTAGGGGTAAGGTTGCGTATTACTGACCTCTCCAGACCATGCGTCCACGCAGGATTTTTATTGGGTGTTGTTGTTGTTGTTGTATAGATATTGTTAATCTTTCTCATTTAATAAATTTTTTTTAAAAAATAACTTGTGTAATTAAGTAATTTAAGGGAATAAAACTCTTTTGGATAGAAGTATCCATAATTGAACCAAACAACCTTAAATTTTAGTTTAGTTTGATCAAAAGATATTTTCATCCAAAACAATGTAAAACCAGAAACGGCCTAAAAGGCTAAAACTCTTATGAAACGGAAGTACTTTCAAATTAAATCAAAAATAAAATATAAAAAAAACACTTTCTGATATTTATATTTATATTTAAAGAATTAATTAAACAATATTTGGTTCGATTAAGTGGGTATCTAATCTAATTCCTTTTGTGCTTTGTTTACTGGAGCCAATGGTTCCCAAGGAAAAGAATGGCTTAGCGTTGGCCCAAATCCATTATACTATTCATCACTCATGTTTGGGTAACGGTTCCTAGTAAGTGGTCAAATTTTAAGAACATGAAACTCTATACCAATTGACTTTGTTTATTTTATTTTAAATCAATTATATTAATTTGTAAAGAGTGGCATGTGATAGTTAAGCTGTAGTCATTTTAAAATGGTATAAGAAAGGTATTTATTGAAATTATTAATTTTTCTTTGTCTATTTTATTTAACTTTTTAAGAATCATGATAAATAAAATTTGACTTAATCCTTTCCTCATGTCTAAAAATAAATAATTAATAGAATTGTGTTGTATTAAAGAACAATTTTGTATTATATAGTGTTGTAATTCTAGGGTACGACATATTGTTTAAATTTGTATATGTCTGTAATTTTATTGGTAAGTTAAATTTAGGTTAATTTAAATAAAAATTAGAAGATGTACTGAGCTTTTCAACACAAATTTAAACAAAATTAAATTTTTATTTACAATCCATGACAATGTACATCGCACTTGTTGGATACATCCTAATAAGGGAAAAAAAGGGCCATTCCACATAAAAGAAAATAAAAAAAAAGTTGCTAAGGGTCAACTCTTAATGTTCAATTAAGTCACAGGTTTAAGAACCAACCCTAGTCTATGGGGGACGTATGATTATGAACCATCCTGGGGAATATTAGAAGGATATGCTTTGCAAATATACATCCCAACCCAACCCAAGGAAAATTAAAATGGCATAAAAGAAGGAGAAGAGAAGACGTGAAGCTGATTGGACCCCGCAGTTACGACCATTTTGATTACTCCAGCTGGCGTCATGGGACCACCGACCCAACTGGTGTGGGGACCACCCATAAAAGCCGTCTTTGGAAACCATGTAATGTTATCCCCCACCTTCACTCTTCTTGCATGGTCCACCTTTTGCTAGTGGTCCCCGCCATTTTCTTCACCCGGACCTACTTCACACGTGCACATCTCTAAACCCCCTCACGTGCGCACGTGCTCCTCCTCCTCTCCTCCTCCTCCCCATTTTCCGAGGTAACATTTTTTTTTTCTTTGAAGCAAAACCCGTTTATGGCGGACACTAAGTAGCTTCAACCGTCAAGAACTGCAGAACCTTTCTTTCTTTTATCATTGCTTTGAAGGCCGAGTTACGAACTGTACCTCCTGCTTGTTGTAAATCTCCAAAGAAAAATCTCGAAGTACTTGAGTGGTCCCTGTATTTGTGGTCGTAGTACTTGCGGTATTCGAATTTGGCGTCGTGAACGAGCTAGTTTTATCAGGTTTTGATCCAGGTAGAGTCGAGCTTGAAACAGCAGCTTGTTGCATGGATGCCACAAACGACGATATGGGCCTCGCGGCTATATTAATCAATGGTGTTGCAGTAGCTGGAAAAGCGTATATCTGAGGCTGGTTCGATGGTGTTGCTATGGACCCTGCTAATGGTTGCATCATTAAGAAAGCGCCTGGAACGACGGCGTTTGATGGTATTGCCCACATCGGAACTAAGCCCTGCGGTACTGCTAGCGGTGGTGGTTGGGTTGTTATTGGAGCTAACGGTGCGGATACGGTCACGAGGGTGGGTGCTTCACTCATGTCTATGTACTCACTGTTCGCCGGACGTTTACGCTTCTTTTTTATGGGAAGCTGGTCCACGTTTTGTTCGGTGGTGGCGGCGTCGGTGGTGGTGGGAATTTTATATATGCAGAATGCCAAACCTATTGGTACATTATTAGTAGCTCATTTTAGGCTTTCATCTGTTTTATCTCCACAATTAGATGATGGTGTTGACTATATGTCTCAAGTTCCATATTCTAGTGCAGTGGGCTCTCTCATGTATGCTATGGTTTGTTCATGTCTAAATTTGGGATATGCAATTAGCGCAATTAGTAGATACCTGGGAAATCTTGGTAAACAACATTGGAAAGCAGTTCAGTGGATTTTCATATACTTACGTGGCTCTTTTGATGTTCGTTTAGAAGGACTAGAGATGGAGTCATTGGATATGTAGATTCATATTTTGCTGGAGACTTAGATAAAAGAAGATATCTCACAGGTTATGTTTTTACTGTTGGTGGTTGTGCTATCAGTTGGAAAGCTACTTTGCAGAATACAGTTGCGTTGTCAACTACTAAGGCAGAATACATGGCAATTACTGAGGCTTGTAAGGAAGCTATTTGGTTGAAAGAATTATTTGGTGAGCTTAGTGATGATTTACAGATTACCACAGTCTTTTGTGACAGTCAGAGTGCAATCTTTCTAACGAAAGATCATATGTTTCATGAGATGACAAAGCATATAGATGTTTGGTATCATTTTGTGCGTGATGTTATTGCTTGTAGTGATATTGTTGTCAACAAAGTGAGTACTAATGATAATCCTGCTAACATGATGACTAAGACACTTCCAATAGCCAAGTTTGAGCATTGCTTGGACTTGGTTGGTGTTCGTTGCTAAGTTTTGCCCTTAGGGGCTTTTGTGGAAGAGAGTGGCAGCTTCTATTGAAGATTGGAGTTTTGTGTTTTTCATTCCTTGTATGGAATTCATGTTAAGGTGGAAATTGTTAGAGTCGGTGACCAATATTGTTATTGACCCGTGATGTGTTAATATTTGTATAGCTTTTTGATATATAATTTCCTTAGATTTTGTATAATTGGGTTGATTAAATGCACTAAATTTAATTGTTTTGAATTGTAGGTGCACAATTTGATAAGTACTAAAAGAGATTATGGAAGATTTTCAGAACAATTTTCAATAGGACCTTTACAAATTAATGTGGATATTTCATGACGTTAGAGATTATGGATTTCAAAGTTGTCTTCATATGAATCGAAGCAGACATCATGAGCTTTCCATATTGTAATAATTAGTTAAAATTGGAGTTCGTTTGGCCATCCAAAAGTCACTCGTAATTTTCTAGAATTTAACTCGTATGTCAAATCCACCATGACCAATACTCAGTAAATTCACCATATCTTGATATCTAGAAGTTGGATTAAGATGATTCAAGTTGAGTTGGAAAGCTAACATCTAGACCTATAACTTTTATGAAGAACGAGAAAGCTGAAAATGTTTCCATCATGTCTGAAATGATCGTGAAACTTCTGAAAAAAAAAAAGCAAAACACAAGAAACCTAAGTTGGAAAGAGGAGGATTCGTAGAAAACAGAAAGGAGACACAAAAGAAGAGAGGGGGAGCCACTCCATTCCATCTTCAACTATCCTTCAAGGTTTTAAATGTTCAAAAGGGCATCGTGATTAAGGAGGAACACCAACCACCATTAAGGAGCTATCTTTTTACTCTTTTTAATTTCTGTTTTGAATGATTTTGTTATCTATGGAAATTACGGGTAACTAAACACTTATGTTAGGGCTAGATTGAAGCCCTAATCATGTTTCTTTAAGGATTTCGATTTGCCTTTGTTATAAACTATTTTTGTGATGTTTATTGGTTAATTTCAGATCTACCTTTGTGATGCTATGTTATTATATGCTTGGTCACCATATACATGTTATGTATTGAGTTCGTTACATAGGTAGATTTAGATGATCGAGTCTTGTACCTATGGTAGTAACAAAAGAACTCGTTATGGGTTCTTCAAGTTATTCATCATGAATGACTAGAATAGATACCATGTTCTAGGATTTGTGTATTTATCGATTTCCACTGTTTTATGCATTCTTAAAGTGCAACTTAGTAGATACCATGTTAAATACTTTAAGAATGAAAAGAGTTAGAGTAGACACCCATGCCTAACTTGTTGCTTAGGGAAATCAATAACTTAAGATACCATGCCTTTAGGTTGGCAAACATAAGCATCAAAAATTTGTTTTGTAGCGTTGTGCATATCGTGTGGTTAAGGAAAAAGATTAGCGGTGAACATCGAATCCCTATCAGTTTCTCCTTATTATTTTAATCTCAATCCAATTCTAGTTTTAATCAATCTTTGTTTTAAATATTTAGTTTCGACATTTTCAATTATTAATATTTTCATGACATTATCATTTACTTTTAAGCACAAATTAATCCAATCCTCGTGGGAATGATCTCGTAATTGCCTTCTATACTATTTGTTTGATCTTGTGCACTTGTGAGTTAAAACGTGCATATAGTTGCTTAATTTTTAGGTAATTATTTGCGCAACAAGTTTTTGGCACCGTTGCCGGGGATTGTGTAATTAGTTTGTGCTGAAATTTTTATTTTGTTTTATTTTCTTTTACAAGTTGAACTTTGTGTATGCAAGGTCGTCGATCCCAATATTTGGTTGACTCTATTTACGATATGGAGATTGAAAGAACTCTTACACATTTTCGGAAGCAAGCTGAGAGGGCTAAACTTGACGCACACGAAGAAGAATTTAAAGAATAATAAAGATCAGAATCTTTGAACAAAATGAGGGAAAAACATATTCAAAGGCCAATACAAGATTCTTTTTTCCCTCAAAATCTCAATCAGCAATCATGTATCGCCTACGAACCAATTATGCAAGGGAGTTTCAATCTATCTCCTCAACTGCTTAACATGGTACCACACTTCAGAGGCACACCTTCTGAGGATTCACACTTTCACATTAGGTATTTCTTCAATCTTTACAAGACATAGAACATCCAATGATTAACTATAGAAGAAATCAAGTTAATTCTTTTTCCTTTCTACTTAAAGATTGTAACATCCCGATTTGACGACTGCCTCCACAAACCAATACTAGACCTTCCCAGCATGCTTTGTCCTTACTGGCATGCTCTCTTTAGAAAACTTCCCAAGAGGTCACCCATCCCAAATTGCTCTAGGCCAAGCACGTTTAACCATATAGTTCTTACGGAATGTGCTCCGAAAAGGTAGGTGCACCTTATCGGTATGGATAGTACCTATCAAATCTTTTTAGACTTGTGCAGTCCCATACCTACACAGTCTCATGGTCCCA
>JANIMX020000565.1:2905207-2916087 GCA_024582655.2 Erythroxylum kunthianum
TCAAGCATCGAGGAGAGGACAAATCTATTTTAAGGAAACTGTTTTCAATAGGGCTCAACACTTTCTATTTCGATCTTTTTCCTATCAAGTTTACGACTTATTGTTTTTTTCTATTTTTCGATTCATTTTTCTGTTTTATTTTTTTCTGTTCTTTTTGGATTATATTTTGATTTGCTTTATCAGTCTAAACAATATTTTATACATTCCAATTAATTAAGCAACTATCAGAGTGATATAGCTAGTCACTCTCACCAGTTACTTTTTTTATATCTTACGAGTAGGCGAATTATCATGCTTAACTTTCAGATTGATAGCTACTAGTCATTCTCAAAATTAAGAATATCTATCGTTATTATCTGGAGAATTCTCTATTATTAAGCAGGAAGGAATCTTTACATTGAAGAGGTTTTGTATAAGTCTTATGTACATGTGATGTAATGAAAACACCCTTTCGTTAGTTTAACAGCAGAACGCAGTTTGCTCTTTTATTTTTTCTTGGCAGAAAAACACAATAATACAACAAAATTGATCACCGTTTTGGACATTAAAACACAATACTGAGAATTTGGAAGATGGATGAGATGAAAAGAACAAACTCTAGCTAAGAGAAACACTCAAAGTACACCATTGGTTATTACGAGAAAGGATATGTGATATATTTCAAATCATGTTATATATGTTAGTTTCATCAACATTTTTTAAGCAAAAAACTAATAAAATATGTGTATGTGTCCATTTAATAAAGTACTATAACTTAAAAATAAATAAATATATATATATATAATTAGTAACATAAACATAGATAGCACATTCTCATAAGCAAGTCATTATCGCTTAAAGAAACCATTGAAAATTTTGGTTTAACTGTTACAAGCTTTAGTCAAACTTGCTTAACTCAAATTTCAACATCTGCATTATTTGAATACATTGATTACTAGTATAGCTTTGTGTTGAATATCGCAATCAACTAGCTTCATTATGGCAAGTGGCAACTTATTTTTAAAAGGGGAATTTGGAGGTTTTAGGTACCCATCCAACAAAGGGTCAACTAGAGATTAGTAACTAATGACTAGTTAATAGGCCAGAATAATCTAATTCATCAATGTTGAAAACTTGAACAGATTTTCCATTCCTATCTTTGAAGGTTAACAGGTTCAAAACTCATAATTACGATGTGGATGCAAGATTTGCCACATAACGTAGATAATGGGGTAATTTGTTGTTCCGTGTGAGCGCGGAAACGGTAAAATATGAAGACCTTAGTGGACCGTTGGTGTGCTAAGACCAGATTATTTGTTCCTAGTCTGGAAATCTGCCACCTAGTCCTAGTCCTCCTAGAGCGCGTGTTGCATCTACTTTTGGTCTGACGACTTTTCATTTGGTAACCATTTTCTCCGCCCAATCACTCTATGATGATGATAATATTTCAGTCATCATCCCTATGTTGTAGTCTTTGAACAAGCACTGCTGCTTGGAAAATCAATCTTCGTTTACTTTGACATGGCTTCAGTCCTATTCTATGCAGGTCAATTCCAATAATCAGACCAATCAATATCATATACCAAATTCTTGGTAAAATTTTCCTGTTGCAGCACCAAATTGCATATACCATATGAAAACTTCCTACTAATTGCTTGTTCCAGGTTCTCATGGATGCAAGACTGTACAAAGTTGCCAAATCTGGCAAAGTATGTTTTCTCAGGCAACTTCTGAATGAAAACCGAAGCTTACTTGCCAATCTAACTCCTCATGAGAATACAGCTCTTCATATTGCAGTGCAGTATGGACACCAAGATGTTGCTGCTGAAATCTACCGCAGGAGCAGATCCCTAATCACTAGGCCAAACATACATGGAGACACCCCTCTTCATGTGGCTGGAAGGTGTGGTCACCTCCCGATTGTCAAGTTTCTTGTGAAAGAAATTTTATGCCAGTCCTGGGAAAATATTGAGAATGGGAAAGTTTTCAATTTTGAGCTTTTAAGGCAGGGAAATGAAGAGAAAAACACAGTCTTGCATGAGGCTGTCAGGAATGGTCATCTTGATGTCACCAAGTTCTTGCTAGAGGTTGATCCCCTGTTAGCTTGTTATCATAATCATGGCGGCGAGTCTCCATTGTTTGTTGCAGCTAAATATGGGTTTAGAGATATTGTGAATCAAATTTTGATTGCAACTCCATCTTCAGCTCATGGAGGATCTGATGGTCAATCAGCTCTGCATGCTGCTATTACGTGGAAACATTCTGGTATGCTTCCTGTCATTGCAGCATATACGATTGGTTACATACTAATAAATTACAAAATGTAATTACTCTTATGATTATTGTTATTCCACTTTGATATACAATTATATGTATGTATATAGTCAGAGTGGTGATTTCAAAAACATCAGTCCTAAAATTAAGCACAAGAAATCAACATTCTATTTAAACAATATATTGTTTTCTGTAACTTAGTTCTTTCATTAATTGAAGGCATCGTGGAAGACCTTCTGAAAGCCAAACCGGAGCTCGTCACAGAATCTGATCATGAAGGAAGA
The DNA here is from genome assembly GCA_024582655.2 of Erythroxylum kunthianum. Classification (NCBI taxonomy): domain Eukaryota; kingdom Viridiplantae; phylum Streptophyta; class Magnoliopsida; order Malpighiales; family Erythroxylaceae; genus Erythroxylum; species Erythroxylum kunthianum. Next base: position 2,907,745 of record JANIMX020000565.1, read on the forward strand.
ACCCCACTTTACCATGCAGCAGAATTGGGAGATCTTGAAACAGTTCAAAGATTGCTGGAACTCGATACTTCTGTTGTATATATGTTGAACAAAAACGGGTATGCGCCACTTCATATTGCAGCCAGGAAAGGTCATATCAACATATTGAAGCAAATTATTCGATCTTGCCCGGATTCTGGAGAACTGCTTGACCTCAGTGGCAGGAATGCTCTTCATTTTGGTGTTCTTAGTGGGAAAACAAATGTAGTCAGGTATATGGTAGAAACAGAAAAACTAGAAGGGCTCATAAATCAAGAAGATAATGAAGGAAACACACCTTTGCATTTGGCCGCACTTGAAAGGAAAACATGGATTGTTTGGTACCTCATTAGGAATGATAGGGTTGATAGAACAGCAAAGAACAAAAGTGGCAATACAGCTTTGGAAATAGACGAGTCGATTGAAGAATATTGTCGCACATTTCCCAGGGTAAGTGCAATCTCTTACTGTTTGAATAATTTTATAAATATAATGACAAGCGTTTCAACAATTTTCCTACATCTTTTGGGCAGAACATGGTTACAAGCTTCTTTAGAGCACTTATCTCGCCACCATCTTGGAATATCAATGATAAGAATACTACTCTTCCAGACCAGCACAACGCTTCACTGCAAAATTGCAGGCAAATGGGACAGTCTCTTTTAATGGTTTCAACTTTAATCACAACACTAACATTTGTTGCCGCTTTTACGATGCCTGGTGGGTTTAACAATGACATCGGTCCAAACCAAGGCCTGGCACTTCTGCAATCTACGATAAGCATGAGATGGTTCGTTGTTACAGACACCGTAGCCATGATCAGCTCCCTAACTGCGGCATGTCTTATATCTTGGGGAGCTATGAGCAGTGATGCATATTACATTTACTACTTTGCGACTGCTAATCTGCTAACGTATGTTTCCCTTCAATTTGCATGGCTTGCCTTCATATCGGGAATCATAGCTGTTATGCCTGCACAGCATTACGTTCATGTCGTTGCCAGTACTGTGGGGATTATCTTTCATTTTAGCAGTTCCTTGTTCCTTATAAAACTGCTGCAAATTTTACCAATATCTGAGGCCTGGCATTTAGTCAGTTTTGACTTGGCAAAGGTGAAGCCTAAATTTAGTAAATAATTCACTATCCCTTGTAACAATATTCAACTATTCATTTCTTTTCTTCTACACCACTACAAAATTCAATGGTGCAAACCAAGTACATCTTTGCTTCCTTGCTTCAAGTTTTGTTGTTTATCAGTAGGTCCTAGCTTGACTCTCAATGTTGAAGTATGGACACATGGTGGTTAGGTTAATCTCATTATTTACATAATAATTTAAAAGTATTAAGGGCAAGAGATATAAATCTCTGTTCCAACTTCGAACTGCAGATGCATTGAAAATTTTGTAGAAGGAAAGAAAAAGAGTACCGTTGCTTTGTTCTCCATGTTTATATAATTAATAAATACGCATCAAAATTAAAAGAAATAAAAGAAGCATTGGAAACTTTCATCAGTGTGAACTCCCTCTCCATGTCCCCTGCAACACAACCCAAGAAAAAGGGACGCCTTACGTTCAAAGAGAACTTTCTTTACATCATCGAAAAGCAACATGCAAACGTCTTTGGTCCAAATGGATACCAGTTCAGAGAATGTGATTAAATTTTGAAAAGTGAGATCCTGGAGTACCGAGTTATATGACTTTCTGTTCCAACTCAGAAGCATTTTATCAATTGTTAGTCTGTTGAAAAGCTTGTGTGAAAACTCATTCCACTGGAACCTCATTAGCAACAAGTTATGCAGACTTGTTCTCTGTTTCCTGTTTTCTAACGTCATTCAATTAGGCAGCTAATTAGTTGACATCCGATCCTTAGATGCCCTTAAAAGCAAACTAACTAAAGACAACTCTAGCATTTTGGGTGGTCAAATTATTCCACTTCCAGACTTAAGAATGAAACTATCATCCAGATGAAAACTCTCATGGATTCCAGCAGTCAAAGCTTCAAAATCACGAAATTTTGATTTTCTTAAGCGACTTTTGAATGAAAATTAGAATTGTTTCATGCCTTTTAAGTTGATGAAACCCTTTGATTCAAGTTGTTTTGTGGTGAACAAGTTGATCATCATGATCAAGGCCTGGTTGTTCAAGAGAGACCAGAAGATTGAAGATTGAAGCTGGTCCAAAGCTAAAGTAATGAAAATGCATGTGGTAACTTTGCAAACTGACTTCTTCGGTCCATTTCCAACTTTTTTTAAGAAATTCTGTCACCTGTAACTTGTTTACATTTTTTTGGGGTGGTTTAGTCAATTAGTTTGATGAATTAGTCGTCAATTAGAAGGATGACATTGTCCTTTTGACCTGTGGTGCAGCAGAAGCATGTTACTGCTCTGCTTATTATTTCTTGCAAATTTTTTGTTTCTTCTGAGTTGTAAACAACAGATGCATTCACCCAAGCATCTTTTAATGCCATACTTTTGTATGCTAACCATTAAGTAATGAAAAATGAGATCTTTTTATAAGAATGAAGTTGCGATCCTTGAATTTACCAAATAAATTAATTACACAAAAAAATAAAAATAAAAACTTTAAGATGTGTTTATCAGTATTGTGAAAGAAGTTGGTATAGAGGTAGATAAAGATAAATTTAAGTACGAATATGGGTTAGCTTAATTGAAGTTAAGGTTGAAGATTCAACTGCGAATACGACTTCTAACACGAATGTGTATTAGTTTGTGTAATTTTCTAAAAAATTCAATTATAGGACATAACTTTAGACGCAGACATGTTCCAGACCTTGTTCAATTTCACAAAGTTAGAGAGGGATTCACGGTCTCATACAAGGACATGTCCAAATCGTATCTAATTTCATGAAGATAAAAGGAGATCCACGTTCTCGGGCATAGACATGTCTCAAACCATGTCTAATTTCTTAAAATTCTATAGAGATTCACAATTTCAGACACTGACATGTCCCACGCTGAGCTTACTAGAGTTAAAAAAGTTTGCAATCGTTATGACCTGCCCCGAAATTGTGTCCCAAGTCATATCTACTCGAAACCCTAATTTTTGTTTAGTATTTGAGAGACACTTCTTCTATTTTTAGATAAATTTGAGATTTTTGTTTATTAAAAGTACTTGGTTGATGCGTATAAAATTATAACCCAAAAGAAGAAAGAAGAAGAAGAGTGAATTAGAGAGAGAAAGGCAATTCAGTCAAAAGAAGAAAAAGAGGACGAGAGCAAAAGAGAGAGATAAGGACAATTCTATTATATTTCTTCACACTCAAATACAAGGAACAGAGCTGCTATATAACATGTTATCCGTCCAATAGCCAGCTCATACAAGCAAAAAGATAAAGGAATAACAGAAAATGAAAGATAACAACTATTGTTAACAACTTGATTATTAAGCAAACTTCCTCAAGGTTAAAGCCTGAAAATTTTTGTTGAATGCATAAGCATATCAGCTGCATCTTCTTCTTCCCATTGAGAATCTTCTACCATTCCTTTCTCTATAAATTCCTTATGAGACAATACATCAAATTCTTCTAGGTATTCCTGCAATGTTCCAGGCTGCGCTAGACCCTTTAAATCTACCAATGGGTCTTTATATACCTTCTCTCCAAATCTTTCTTTGAGAGCTTCCACATACTCTTGCCATGGTGGTTGCCACGGTGGTTTAGCATCTTTGTTTTTGTTCTTAACATACAATTGGTGCCATTGAAATGAGCTCCCTTCCAAATGAATATCAGCTAGCTTAACTCTAGCATGAGCAGGGGTGAAATCAATTTGAAAAAATCTATCACACTTGAAAAGTCATCCTTCCAAATCATTCTCAACAAATTTGGGTAAATCGAGTGGCTAGTTGGTAAGAATTAGAAGTAGGTATTGGAGAGGTAGGTGCGTGGTGATATAGGTTAGTTAAATCGATGAAAGAAGCAACTGCAGGGTGGGTTGAAGGTGGGTTGTTGGTGTTAATAAATGGGATATGAGAAACTGGGTTTGGAATGATGGGTTTCGGTACAGCTGGGTTTTGGAATTGTGTTGGTACATCTGGGTTTTGGGTGTTGTTTGTAGGTGGAGATGAAGCAGAAGGAATTTGAGATGGAAGAGTAATTGCAGAGATGAGGTGTTTTAGCTCGACAAACATACCAACAAACTTTTCTTCCTATTTTTTGTTAATTTCTTCGTACTTCTTGTTGTTTTCCAAAATCATTATCTTCGTAATGTTTCTAATCGTATTTTCTATTTTCTTCTATTCTTGCAATCTCGTGTTATCAAATACTGACATGATGCACTGGTTTGGATTTTAGGGAGGTACTGGTTTTAGCGCAAGGATCGCTGATCTGATACCAAATGATGTGTGTAAAATTATAACCTAAAAGAAGAAAGAAGAGGAAGAGTGAAATAGAGAAAGAAAGGCAATTCAGTCAGAAGAAGAAGAAAAGGACGAGAGCAAAAGAGAAAGATAAGTACAATTTGGTTATATTTCTTCACACCCAAATACAAAGAACAGAGCTGCTATATAACATGTTCTCCATCCAATAGTCAGCTCATACAAGCAAAAAGATAAAGGAATAATATAAACTAAAAGATAACAAGTATTGTTAACAACTTGATTGTCAAGAAAACGACATTGTTAATTTTCCTTACATCATTGGTATTTTTTTTTCCATGTTTTTCATTGAATTTAAATTATCAAAGAATTCTTTCTTTGTGGCATTTAATTGCCTCATGAATTTGGTTTTTAATTCTTTATAATCAATGGATCAATTCTTTTATACATATGTTTTAGCTTTCTTGCATTTGATTTAGACTTGTTTGTTGATCCTCCAAAGTATATTCTTAAGTAGGTTAGTATGAGAGCTTGACTCTAAATCAGTTGTGGTTATCCTTTCATCTTTCGTACAATTTCAATTTTAATCTAATTCTTTATCTAAAATTCAGTCTTCTTTATTACTTATTATTTGTTCCTTTGTATCTTCTGTTGGCTCTATAGTTTCAATAAAAAAACTCCATCTTGGCTAGGGCTTGCCTAGTTATGCTTTTTGTATTAAAGTTTCTTCTTTATTCAATTCGTTCATTTCATGTTGCTCATGCTAGATTGCTCGTGTGGTTATGAAAAGAAAAAAAAGAAAGAGAATAAATAAAATAAAATAGAGAAAACAAAAAAAGTGGTGTAAGAAAAGTTACTTAACAAAATTGTTCCTAAAATACAGATCTTTTTTAGTTTTATTTGATTTCCTTACTTCTTACTTAACTTGTGGTTTTTTCCTTAACTATTAATTCATTAGATTTCTTAGACTATACCAAGTTGAAGTATTTGTTTGAGTTTATTTAGTTTTGGTTAAAGGTACGATTTGCACCTTAACATTTCATAAAAATTCTAATTATGTCCTTATTGTTAACTCTCGTAGTATTTTGCACTATAACATTATTAAAATAGTACGCATTGTACCTTAATATTACTAAAATAGTACTCATTACATCCTTATAGTAGTAACAAAGATAACGATAAGGGCTTATTTAAACATTTTATCAAACATTAATTTGAAAATCACACTTTTAACAAATATTTAAGGAAATCATTTTTAAGATCATATTAGTACCTAGTAGGTCCAAATTGTCTAATTGTGATATGACATAGGATAAATTTATCACTCATATTCTAAAACCTGCTAAAAACTTAATTCAGTTAGGATTTAGGGTGCTACCAATATCGTTATGAAAACGTTAAGATGTAACGTGATATCATAGATAACGGTAGGGGCGTGATGTTATAGATAACAGTAGGAACTAACTTAGACTTTTTGAGAAACATTAAGGGACAATTCGTACCTTTTCCCTTTTATTTTTCAAAGAACTTGTGAAAGAAGAAAATGAGTAGTAAAAGGCAAGACTTTGCGAGCAACATTAGTAAAGAAAAGCCAGAATTTTACATTGAAACATAAGTGAATTGAGTGACTTAATAAAGCTAAACATGTGAGGGGGTGTTTGATAAGATGTTATTTTGTTATGTTAATTGGAATTATCTATTTTGCTTTGGACATATTTTGGTGCTTAAATAGAAAATTTAATTTTTATTTTGTTTTAGGAGAAAAAAAGTGGAGATTGCATCAAATTAGAGTATTATTTGTGAAAATCACATATGTTGAAAAAAGTGGACAAATTATTGCAATGGATAAGGCGAGATCACTCCTAATGCTATATTCACTTAAATAGTTGAAATTTAATTAGGAAACTTCTTTCCATCCTTATTATGTAGGGATTTGGATTTTTTTTATAGGGATCTTTGCAAGATAGAAGGAGACTATGTTTTGAGTAAGAAAACAATAGGAAAACACGCCTTTCACCTCTTCAACATTCTCTTTTCATTTCTTTTGAGTTTTCTTTCAATCTTTCATATGTCTTCTATTTTTGGTGTTGAAACTTAAGCCACATGTGGCTAAATTCGAATATTCTGATTTAAGAGAATTCAAAACTCTAGCTGTAACATTGTGAGGTTTTGTTTAAAACTTATATTCACGTTTTAATTCAAGTATTTCTTATTTTATATTATTGTATTTCATGCATAATTAATATTGATTGACGTGACAAATCAATTTGATGTTGATTATTCTATAGCTATCCATGAATTCAATGATCTGGAATTGTCAAGAAGGATTGGTACAAGTAGCAAATATGTTATTCATGAAGTTGCATATTTAACTTATAAGGAACAAGAAAACTAATTTGAATAGTTGTAGCTATCTCAATTATTTAATTTAGGGTTTTGTCTTTTCACTAAGCTTACTGTTATTATTTAATTGATATCAAATGCTTTGTATCCAATCATTTGATGGTAAATTTTGGTTTGAATGTTGTGCTTGAATTAATTAATTTAGGAAAAATTGAGACTTATTATGGCTATCCTAATATGTTTCAGATTAACTGCTTGAATTGTGAATAATATTCTTTTCATACCAATGATCAATATTACAATTAGATGAGATTTTTCCCTTGAATCGGAGTTAAGTACTCTTGAATTTATCACTTTTATATTCGGTTGATTTATTTTGATTCCGTGGTAATTTTAGTAAATTAGTTAATTAATCATAAACTCTCTTAGGATTCGACCAGGTTCCACGACTACTACATGAAATTAGAGAGTCATAATTAGTTTTGAGGGCTTCGACAACCTTATCGATGTTATATTGAAGCGTTGTATTGAATCTTGGAGAAGACCGTCAACGTTGTTGGGCTCAAAAATCTTGAAGTGTTGACGGTCTTCTCCAAGGTTTTTTTTCACTTCTCGATTCACCACTTCAACTTGGCCACTTGTTTGGAGATGGTATGGTGTTGCTACTCTATGTTGCACCTCATATCTCTTCAATAAAGCTTTAAGAGAATTATTGCAAAAATATGTACCTCCATCACGTATAATGACTCAAGGTACTCCAAATATGTTAATTAACCTCTTGATAAGTAATCGCGTCAAAAGACGTAAATGATCCGCCAGCTAAGCTTAATAAATAAAACGTGGCCTAGTTGAGTAACCGGATGTATGTATCAAAAATATGTGCAATCGCATCAAAAGGCTAGGTCACCGTTAAAATAATATGATGTGAAATAAAAAAAACCCACTAATCTTGTAAATTAGCAAAAAAAATTCATGAAACGATACTTAGAATAGTTAACATTTTTATGTTATTGACAATTGTAAATGCACGTTAATAGGTGACATATGTGTAAGATTGAGTTGTTTGTATCTTTATCAATGTATATGTTTATATTAAAGTGCTTAGACGTAACGGAATAAGTTGATATATGGATCTTATGATATGATTGTTGTTCAAGAATAAGTTAATTGCATAAAGTTCCAAGTCATTGAACCATTAATTTTTACGTTTCATGTGTGCATGTTTTTGTGTATTTGTGTTTATTGAATTGTTTTGTATTTTGTTTTGCTTGGGGACAAGAAAAAGTTTAAGTGTGGAGTAGTTGATAAGTGACATTTGTATAGGTTTTTCTAGGGTTTCCTAGATTAGTTTGTATGATAATTGTCATGTGGAGTGTGTATTCTTAGTTGTTTAGATTATGTTTTGTGTTATTTTCATGTTTATGTGTGTGTGAATGAAATGTACATGAATGAGTATTTTGTATGGCTTTTAAGATTAGGGTTTGCATGGTTTTGTGTGGTTGTTTTGTATGTTTCATTTGCATGATGTTTGCATGCTTGCATGAAGAGGTTTTGGGCATGATTTGGTTTGAATTCTAACACTCACTTGGTTAAAAATAAAAGTGACGATGTGGCTCAGTCTGAGTATGCTCAGATTATTGGGAGTATAATG
>JANIMX020000565.1:2938866-2954222 GCA_024582655.2 Erythroxylum kunthianum
CCGACCTGGTTTAGTATCTGAATAAAAACAGCTTCGGCTTTGAGCTACCGTGGTCTCTACCACTGTCGAGGACTGAAAATTCATTTTTTTTAGATTGATCAAAGAACATATTTTGGTTCTAGGGGTTGCTACTTTGGTGCTAATCAATGGCGAAGATACCATTAGGATGCGAGCCTGTGGTGGGTTCACTCACCCCATCAAAGAAGAGAGAGTACAGAGTCACCAACAGGCTTCAAGAGGGCAAGCGTCCCTTATATGCTGTTGTTTTCAACTTCATCGATTCTCGTTACTTCAATGTCTTCGCCACAGTCGGCGGCAACCGGGTCCGTTCACAACCTTCTCCTCTGCTGCAGCTCTTAATAGTTTATCCATTTTGGTTTTAGCGGTATTGCTTGGACTTATGGTCCTGGGGGTTGATGGGTACATTAAATTTGCAAATTTTATGAACATAAAGCCAAATGGGCACGCTTGCATCATATTGGAGCCTGAACGGAATGTTGCTTTCTTATCAATTTAGTTTGGTGCCAATATCTTTGAGCTTTTCGGTTACAGTTACTAAAACAGTAGGGTATGCTTTGCATTTTCATGTCTAAATATCAGATTTTGAAAATTCGTTCTTACGATGAACATCTTGCAATTTATGTGCTTGAATGGGTGTAGGTTGCCGCTTTAGCAAAGTTGATAAACATATTATGCTGGATTTTTTTATTTATCATAGTAGAGTTTGATCGAATAGTACTTTTTTTTTTTGTTTCTGAGAGAATTTTGCAGCTTAAGTTCCCAAAATGACGGTGCAATGCTTTTCAATATCGTTTTCTTAGGATTTAGAAAACTCTTGATGGTTGATGTATCTTTCAGTATCTATTCATTTATTTAACGAGAGTGGCAATGCTTGCTTGCCTTCCTTTTTTTCTTTTTCATCTGAGCCCTTTTCTTCACACGAGTTACTATTTCCTCCAGGTTACTGTTTATCAATGTCTTGAAGGAGGTGTAGTGGCTGTCTTGCAATCTTATGTTGACGAAGATGTAAGGAATAGTGCTATCAACTGCATTATTATGTTTCATCTCTGCTTATAAATAGTGTTCTTATTCAACTATTTGCAGCATGGTTAAAAAATGATTGTAATTTCCATCTGTTTCGTAGATCAGAAGGACGAGTCGTTCTACACTGTGAGCTGGGCATGTAATACTGATGGAACCCCATTTGTAGTTGCTGGAGGAATCAATGGTATTATCCGAGTCATAGATGCCAGCAATGAGAAGATATGCAAGGTATTTGGTCATATTTCTCAGCAGATAAAACTGAGGAGAAGTAGCCTAGCAAATAGATAGGTAATACAGTCTTCAACATAAGTAGATGGAGAAAAGAAATCTTGTACCAGTCTTTTAATGATAAGACCTGTTTTTTATTACAGTGCATTTCTTATTTTCCATGGTTTAAAGTTAGTAGTTTAGTTTGGGTAGTTGCTTACCTTGTATTGAACTATACACCCTTTCCCAAGTTTAGTTGGAAGACATGCGACTTGCAGGAGTTGGTTATTTTTTTGTCCCATATTTGCTCCTTGATATTCTTGCATGTTTGCAGAGTTTTGTTGGTCATGGGGATTCAATAAATGAAATCAGAACACAGCCATTGAAACCTTCGCTTGTTGTTTCTGCAAGCAAAGTGAGTGACGTGTTATTTCCTAACTCACATTTCTCTCTCTTTTTTTTTATTGTTTTACATCTCAAAATGTCTAAGCATGAACCAGGATGAATCAGTTCGGCTGTGGAATGTCCAAACTGGAATTTGCATATTGATATTCGCTGGAGCTGGGGGTCACCGCAATGAAGTTTTGAGTGTAGTAAGTTCCAATGCATAGAATTGAGCCCTTCCCCTACAATAAGAGAATATATGCTCATTGGTCTTTTCATTTTTTGTTTCGTAATTTAATTTGGAAAGCATTGAAGTTATAAAATTTGTATTAGGACTTTCATCCTTCAGACATATATCGCATTGCAAGTTGTGGCATGGACAACACTGTTAAAATTTGGTCAATGAAAGGTACTGGTTATCATTCAATGTGTATTTTGTCTTTTTGTTGATAAACAAGTATTGCAAGATTCAACTAACCTTATTCTGGTTGATAATTTCATTGTCTCCAGTTTGAGCAATCAAAAATAGTGACATAAAAATTGCAATTACATATACAGTTATAACATTTGGATACCACGCTTTTGTGAAAGTTGTATCAACTTCTTTGTAGAGTTTTGGACATACGTGGAGAAATCATTTACATGGACAGATCTTCCTTCAAAGTTCCCGACTAAATATGTACAGTTTCCAGTGAGTAGCATTTTCGTGTCTTTATTAATAATGGACCAAACAGGTGCTACAGTTTATTGAGCCACTTTTTTTTTCAGGTGTTCATAGCTTCAGTTCATTCCAACTATGTTGACTGCAACAGATGGCTTGGCGATTTTATTCTATCGAAGGTGAATTACTACTGAATTTTCAAAAGACTGTTAATAGTTACATTGTGACCTTTTAGTAGACTTGAGTTAAGTTAACTTATAAGTTTCTGAACTCTTGATACTTCCATCAATTTTCATGACATAAATTTTGCTTCTTCTGGGGGATTTGCTTGGGCATCCTTACTTCTTTTCATCTCGCAGTATGCGAGAATTTGAAATTATTTTTATTTTTGTTCTTATGCCTGTCGTATTAATTGCAGAGTGTTGACAATGAGATTGTGCTATGGGAGCCAAAAATGAAAGAGCAGTCCCCTGGGGAGGTTAGATCCCCAATTAAATTTCTTCGTTGGAGTCAATTCATTAACTTTCTGATTACCAATTTAATTATCCCCATGAATCCCAACTTTTTGGTACCTTTTTCTTTAAAAAATTGTAGGGTACTATTGACATACTGCAAAAATATCCTGTCCCAGAATGTGATATTTGGTTCATCAAGTTCTCTTATGATTTCCATTACAATGCAACTGCTATAGGTAATGTGGACATGGACAAAGTGGTTTATTTTCTGCTTTTACTGAAAAGATTTTTACTATACTATATCCTATAGCCCACTGAATAAGTTGCAAGCTTCAATACAATACCAAGTTGACGAATGTTTCATCTTTTCCAAAATTGACCAATAGGAAACCGAGAAGGGAAGATCTATGTTTGGGAATTGCAAAGTAGTCCCCCGGTTCTTATTGCAAGGTTTGTGGTTTTTACAAGTTTTCTTTTGTTTCCTGTCCAAAAGAAGTTTTCATCTATTTTGGTTCACTAAATTGGAATTTTTATTTCAGGTTATCTCATGCTCAATCCAAATCTCCAATTAGACAAACTGCAATGTCATTTGATGGGAGGTAACTCCTACACATTCTTCCATTTGAGTGATTTCTGAAATATTTTTAAAACCATACTTGACTGCTGGGAAAGATTGTGGTCATATTTGCATTTATTTCCCTTGTTTTTTTGGCTCTTTTTAGTACCATACTTAGCTGCTGTGAAGATGGCACAATATGGCGGTGGGATGCAATATCATCCTCGTAAGTTGGTATTCAATGGAAATTTCTATCATAGCATCATTTTCAGGATTGTAATTTATGATGTAGCTGTAACTAATTTTGTTAAATTATAAAGTAATGGTTTAGGATTGTACTTTGGTGGATATTACACATTGTAATATAGTAAGTGTTGAGGAAATTTATCCAAGGTTTTAACACCCCTCAGAATGGCTTTTATTTGATGCTATATTTCAACTTCAAATAGCTTGAATTGGGCGTGTTATGCAATTACTAGTTAGAGGCCTGAGCACATTGCAAAGACTTAGGAAAGGACTCGTGCTTTATATGCTACATAATCTAAATTACACAAATCTAAGATAGGCCTTAATCTCCAATTTATCACTTGGCATGGAAAATAAAAATTTAATAACTAAAATTAGGTAATTATATACTTTTAATCAAATACAAAATTTTTAATTGAATTACAAACCATATATTTAAAAGTAATTGCCATATGAAGGATACAAAATTTCTCTGGCTACAAACAACTACAAGGTGAACAGCTTTCTAACGTTTCAGCCTCATTCCTGTAAAAAAACTCAGCATCCATCCATATGTACACTTATGTACAAGAAAGAATTGATGACCAAGAAAGAATACAATAGATTTTGATCCCCAAAATTGCACAACTACGGATTGAAGCGAAAGACCCAAATCATATTTGCGACCTTAACCGCATCACTAGCTGTCGTATACTTTCAAGCTTCTCATTGAGTTGCTTAAGGTCAGACATATGTTCTTTAGAGGGCTCTGAACGTGATATAATATCAGTAACAAGGGCAGCACATTTTGACTGTGAATCTGAAACTGCCTCCTCAAGTGACGCGACTGTCGACTCCACACTTGCTGCCAAGCTTAAACTTGTCATATTTGTTGAGGGAGAGAAACCAATGCTGCAGGGACTGCTACCCCTGCTGTACCTTTCTGACGTGAAAATTTTGTCAAACCCCTCTGTACCTGCATGCACAAATTCATTGTTATCAACCACAATCAATAACCATTTCTAAGTTGATTAAATCTTGATGATGCAAATGAGATTCAATACTTGTATGACCTCAACAAAATGATTATTGAATTGAATGAAGCAATTTGTAACATCAACTTGGAGTTATCAAATGCTATAGACTAATAGATCTTAGGACTTGGAAACATTGATTGCTCAAAGATTGTCATTTTAACTTCTTCACTATGAAGATACTGGGAGGATCTCAGATCTCGATACACACTACACGTTCAAAATGAAAGTCCAGGAGGTGGTAAAATATTAACCGTACCAAGGTTGCCAAGCTGATCTATGGCTGCCCGTCCAAGGGCCTTCTCCAGCTTGAGTAGCCTCAGGATTCCAGCAGTTATCCGACCCATTGCATCAACTTCAGACTTGCACAATAGAGCGAGGTGCTCAAGCTCATCTTTGGTTACGACAGCCTCTACCTACAATGTAGAAATTACAGTAAGATATAAAAAGCATAACCGTAAAATATAATCATCTCAACAGAGAGCCATCAATTAAAAAATGACGGGCTTCATTACCGGTTGTTTGACAGAAAATTTCAAATTTTCCACTATCCAATTTGCCATTTCATCATCACCACTTTCCTCTGTGGTCACAACATGAATCTCAACATTTATGCCACCAGGTGCCTCAACAACTTCCTTGATTCCATTTGAAGACACAGAAATGCCCTTCTGCCCCTGTGGTTTCAATATTTGCAAACCTTCTACGCCAACCTGCAAGTATGCTCAACCAATAGACATAAGATTCTCATAAGCAAGTACATGGTCATATGTATCTTGAAATTTAAAGCATCAATAACTAGTTTAAATGCTTATAACAGATTTGAAGAGAAATAACATCGCAAAATCCCCAAATATGATTTTGCTTCGGGAAAAGTTACAGGAAGGAAAGTGAAGGAACACTCCCATAATGGGACTACTTTTTTTTTTTTAACTTTTCTCATTTCTCCTGCTGTTTTCCCCTCATTTTCTCCTCCCTAGGTTTCCTCTCTCCAAAATGCAATATCAAACCAATTATCCTCTAGTCATTTTACTTCTCATTTCTAGTCCCCACTAATAATCTCTAAGATTAAATTCATACAAAGAAATATGAGACTAAGTAATCCCCACCGTGACCAACTCCACAGGATATTTGTGTATTCTGCTCAACTTTGCTCTGCCGTCCACCTCATGCTGTGCATCACTCTTGGCTTTTACCAACAAACTTTGGAAAGTTGCATGCCAAGACCTCTGTTCTCTGCCCACATCTTCTTGAGTGGAAAACCACCACCTTTCTGCCATCTCCTGTGCACCTTCAAGAGCAAATAACCAGTCTTTCAATTCTATGCACAAGTCCACATCATCTGGCATTCCTAGTTGCAAAAGTCCAGTATCTCCCCCATCTCCTGAGCCTCCATCTGCAGAAAAACAGAGAACGAAGAGAACTGCCATTGAAGAACCTTCAAACTTCAAAACAAAATCAAAGGAGCATATGATATAAATGAAGAGAATTCCTACCTCCTAAATCATCAACAAGAAGAGGTGATGCTTTAAAAAGTTTTGAAAGTGGCCCATTTGCTATATACCCAAATCCTTTTGACAGTCCTTCACCAGGACCACCATCAGGTCCAAGTACTCCAAAGCGATGCATGAGGGCTTCGGCATAGTTCATTCCTCCCCCAAGGCGAACTCCAGAGACACAGGCAGACACACATAGACTATGGCACTCCCTATCCTCTTCACTGAATGGCATCACATGTACCATGCTTACATCAAGAAACGGATTTGCATTGCCAATACCATTTATTTTATGTTTCATTTCCTTGTGTACCCAAAAGACAGTTCTCAACTGATGATATCCATTTGCTGTCACAAGAAAACCATTTTCAACTGAACCCGAAACTGCGTCATTCTCATGGGACAAGCTTCTGTCAGTGTCTACACAGTCCACCTCAACACTCTGCCAGCGCAAATTGGATGAAATGGCTATAGCACCACCAAGGGTTCTATGACTGACTTTGATGAAAAGATCTTCTCCAATAAATTGAACCAGAGGCATCCCCTCTGCTTCTGTGGCAGAAGACTCTAAAAATCTCAGCTGAAGATTTTTCAGTGCCAAGCACACTGCAGTATCACAGGGAACCTTATCCATTAACCTACCACTAGAACACTCATTCCTATTTGCATTTAGTCTTCTGCTTTTACCAACTGATGCAATCTTTTCACTAACGCTTCCAAAGTACGTGTACAGGTCTAGGACAAAAAAGAGCTGCTCAACAGAAGAATTTGACAAGTATTGTTCACAAGCTATCCCAACCCTAACAACACCACCAGGAGGAGGGATAGCAGACAATGGCCTTCCATCAGATGAAACCATAGCTACCTCAATAGAAGAATGCATCAGTTCAACACATCTCCACGACCCCAAAGTCAACCCACAAGAATTTAGTGAACCTGTTAAATTGGAACGTGTCTCCAGAGATAAACTAATCAATGATGCTGTTGCAATCCATTTCTTCTGGCTAGCATCAATTGGTTGGCCCTCCCAAAGACAGAAACAAGCAGGATCCTTTTCCAAGTTGAGTAACTTGGGTTTCAATGAAGGTGACTCTGAGAAGGACAAATTTTCAAGGTGAAGCTTCGCTCCAGTGAAGGAACTATCAACCATAGAGTTCCTGCTGTCAGCTTGATTGCTTGATGCACCCACATCCAAAGGAATACTGACATCCAACTCCTTAAGATTGAGGATCATTGAATTTATGGAAGAATCTGGTAAAACATCCCCAGGATTGACAACAATACCATCAGCTAAGAAAGATGATATCCTCAAACATGATTCTTCTTGAAGATGAACCTGAAAAAGCAAGGAAAAATGGTTAGAAAAAAAACATGAATATCATTCTTGATAAAAAGCTCATACACTCATATCATTAATTCATACCATAAGAGGCTGACAAGTAATAACCGTTTTTGAAGCAAAAGACGGTGGGGCCGGGGATGGCATGACCTGAAGAGAATGTAAGCATATCAAAGGAACACCTGTTGTTGACTGCCACCATTGTTCTTCCAAGGGATATATTGGAGGACAGAAATTCCTAGCTGTAAAAGCAATTAACAATTGGGATCAACAGTGCTGACTTCTAATATATCCTAAAAGTACGAACTGATAGAATTAGAATTGCTCAAAACAGAGAGAGGTATACTACCAAAGTCAGGAAGTTGAACAAGATTTTCCACATCAGCCTGCATGGATGGCTGAATCAAAGTGCACGGAGGGCGTGAGAAGGTATCCCTACATTCACGTGAATTCATAGCAAATTAATCTGATACACGAGTAGGGAAAGTATAATCAAGCCCATTCAAAATACTACCCAAACTCAAACATCACCTCAATATAACATAAATGAATACCCGTTTTCCAATAACGTATGTCCAGTTAGAAACTTTCCTATCATATCATAAATATAGTTAAAGGGAAGAGCTTTTGTTAAAAGCTATACGAGGGACTATAAAGTGCAATAACGTACAGTTTTGCCAACATGCCCTTGAAGACCAGGGCTGCATAGAAGAGAATTGAGAACAATATGTTGCTAGGAATGTCCCTCCTATTTTAAGCTAAACCTTTACATGAAATAAAGAAGTTTGAGATGATATCCGTATGGCCAATTGCATAAAACTTGGAGAAAGGATAAGGGGGTTGGGGAGGGTATTACTTAAGAATACTGATTCATTGGCCAAAAAAGAATTAAACACTAGTTACAGTACATCTCACAAGCCCTACAAATTTAAACACCACTAGCTTCTGCATGCAAAAGAAAAATAATAAATCCAATGGAGGAACAATCTACAATTTTTTTGAACACAAACCCACCAATAATAAGTCTGGCGCGAATTTACTATCTGTCAGAGTATGTATTAAATGAGATTCCCAAGCTCTATGCAACATCTCCAGACAATAATAAGTTAAGCACAGAATGGGTAATCCAAGATGCTCCTACACATCAGTTTAGCAACTACAACAAAGGAATCAGGTTTTCTTATACAAACTATCTCATTCAACCTCAAGTGCATTGCAATTGCAATTTTCTTCCATGTTCTTTGCCATTTTTGTTGGTAATCCTTCTTCCGAAGTATTTTAAGACATGCTCGTGGCACAGTGGTATGGTGCCTTAACACCTCCCCTGTTGCATTTCCACTTCAAAACATAACCAATTTCTGGTCCCTTAAATTCCATATGCTAGTGGTCTAGATCAGATATACATCTATCATTAATAAAGATAAGCAACAGAATTCTTAAGCAAGAAAAGGAACTTAGACCCACATGCTGATATGTGCTAACAGGTCAAACTTAACTCATAATCCGAATTAAATGATATCAGCTACATAATTCCTTCTCCTTTGAATTAACCCAATCAAATTACAAAAGACAAGGGCAAACAATCGGATGAAGTTTAAAGATTACCACCTACTAAAATTTCAAATTGATAAAAGCTAAGTGAACCTAAAACCCAAGCCGAGGAGTGCTACATGTATAAATGCTAGTCCTTCATGCAAGAAAAAAAAAAACCATAAGAGCTTACATGCAGCAAGTCCAACTTAATCTACAGAACAACAATCTAGGAAACTAGTGCTCAAATTACCTCAGGAACAATCCACCAATCATAACCTTAGTCAAGTTATTGGCAATTTCTC
Organism: Erythroxylum kunthianum; assembly: GCA_024582655.2. Classification (NCBI taxonomy): domain Eukaryota; kingdom Viridiplantae; phylum Streptophyta; class Magnoliopsida; order Malpighiales; family Erythroxylaceae; genus Erythroxylum; species Erythroxylum kunthianum. The sequence continues at coordinate 2,948,103 of JANIMX020000565.1, forward strand.
CATCACAAACTGCAGCCTGGAAGGTAAATCACAGAATGATACCACCACCGAAAAATTATGCATCACAAATCAGTAGCAGAGACTGGCATGTAGCGAAGCAAGACAAAAAATCTTGGTTATCTGAACTTCTAACAGCAGAAATGCAAAAGTGCAAACCTAGATATTACAAATAAATGTAGCATGTAAAGAAACCATTAGTAAAATTCAGGACAAATTTGCTCAGGTCAATGCCACAATTATTTAGCAAATCGAATCTGACCATCTAAGTGCCTTCGGAAGTACTTCAAATATCAAAGTATGGAGACTTTTCCTTTTTTTCTTTGGTGCATAGAAGAGTGGTTAATATTAGTTGCTCAAACAGCTCACTATATCTTCCTCATACATATCTTTCTTCTATCTTCATATTAGACTGTTTTCAACATTTCAAACCAAGAAATCATAAGAAAAGATGAAAACAGATCCAGCTAACTACAGGGTCATTTAAGATGCACAAAATTCTCATAAGAAAAATTATGGAACAAGGAAGTTAAATTATTTAACTAGATGAAGGCATATTAACTTCGTCAGGAATGATAAACTGCAGATCAGTAGCTCACAATTGTTTGCTGTTGCCCCAAGACAGAACAGATCCTTGCCCACAAAAATTGGACTAGCAAAGTAATAAGATTTTACAAAATGTAAAAGGTTGTGAAACTTTACCCGAGAAAAATGGAGAGACTGCATCAGGAGTTCAAGCTGGAACTCTGCATGGAAAAAGAGACATTGAGAAGATGTTCTAGTCTTATATATATGCATACCCTCATTCACACTAATATATATTCCCATGTAGGACAGCATGCAACCCATGCAATGTCTTAGAGGCAGATGAACACACATTTTGGATAATATACACAAATGAGTCTGAACGTATACACTACAAATTAAAGAGGGAAACAACGAAGTTTTAATTCCATTCAATCAAAAAAAACATTCAACCCAAAAGCTTAAGTTATTGAGTGAGGTACAAAAATTATTCAAATAATATCTAGCATGCACCCTTAACATGAAGTGTGAAAAAATCACCCCAAAAAAAAAGAAATCTACCATAAAGGAGCTAAGTGTGGCATGGACAAATGACCCCAATCATATGTAGTATCAAAATCCAATCAAAATCCTTAAGTTGTTGGCTAAGGTTCACGACTATTATTCTAACACAATGAGAGAAATGAAATCAAGACAAACATAGTAATGGTGCAGATAATAGTAATTTTCTCACTCACACAGACTTAAGGAAATCTTCAAAAGGAATTAAAAAAACAAACCAGTATCTTTAATGCGTAGAAAAATGTGGTCCACAACAATAGAGACTAGAGAGCGTCCTGCTGCTTCACTAGATCGCTGCAAGCATTCAGAAACAGCAAACTTAATTCAGATTCACATAGCAAGCTAACAACAGAATGCTAAAGGCTGATAAGACTAAAATTGTTAACTGTTGCTATTTAATACCTGCTGAGACTTTAGATCCACGTCTCTGTTTAGGCACACATATAATCCTGTCAAGAAGCGGAGAAAAGCACGAAGACCTGCCCACACAGGGACATCTCAACTATTAGAAGTATTGTTGCAGCATGAAGCAAAACAAATGTGATTGAGCTTTTGATGCTTATACCTGGTTCACTTAAAGCTGGACAGACAGCTTCAGTAATATGTAACTGAACCTCAAGCCCAAGTGGATTGTTAAGTTCAGTCCTCTGCATTGTGATCTGAGAGAAAAAAAAAAGTGCTAATTAGAGCCTAAGCATAATGACATAGGCTAAGGCCCACTAGAATTGCTCTAATACCAAACTCATCAAGAATTTTCTTAAGATGGATTATATGATTTACGTAAGCCTCTCCAGATATGCCTTCTAGAAAACGTTCTCCCCCAAAGAAAACTCGCTTGGCACCATCATCATCTCTCTGAGTTGATCCTTCCTGAGAACGTGCTAGACTGGCATCGGCAAACATGTCAGGATGTGGCAAGAGATCAATAGATAGCGACTCCCATTCGAGTTTCTGCAAAGTTAAATCTATCATCAGCGGTAGTTTCCATAAAGCATCCAACTTGCCACCCCAGAAGAGAGAGTTGGATGTAAAAAAGAAACTGTATTCTCAGTCTCACCAATAACAACAGAATAATATCCACTACATACAAAAGTTATTTTCAGAGAGTTTTTATATTTACTCTGAACACATAGATGAAATTTTTTTCGTTGGAGAAGTCACGTGCTTCCTTCAAATTTACAACCTACAAGATAAAACTGTCCACATAAGGAAACAAGAAAGGAATCAAGAAAACATACACAAAAGCACCAGATAGAAAAACTACCTCCCAATTTTCATTGGTAGTATAAAGTACAAGGTTGCGTATGGTAGCTGCTGCCATCGGTGATGCCCTAAGATGGAAGAAAAACACTATATAGTTGTTTGTCAACGTGAGATAAAGAATATTTTTCCATTTAACTTTACTATTTTAGGCCCATTTATAAATTTTGGTATGCTGTATGTCGATTGTTGTCATTCACAAAAGATCAGATTTGTAAGTAAACAACTATTGCACAGAAAATAAAAGGGAGTTCAGAATAAACATAGATTGATTAACAGACAGTAAAAAGAGTTATGGAGAACATTAAAGATGAAGACAACTAGAACTTACCAAGCAGCGCCTCCCTTGCATCGAGCACCCCCGCGTGTTTCAAGCAGAAGATTAACAGTTCTAACCTGAATGGTCATGCCATCTGCAATCTGGTAATAGTTTAAAAGAAGTTTCAGGTTCAACAACTAGGTCCCTTTTTTAAGAAATCAAGAAGATAAATACTACAAAACCAATATTTAGTTGGTATGGCTGCATATATACTTCCACATTAACCCATATTAGCATAAATCTAAAACCATGACATGGTTAACAATAAATATATTCCTTAAATTCCAAACAAAATGGTGAGTTTGGGACCTAATAACTGAATTCATTCTCAATATTCTTCTAAATTGTTTCTTTCCATCAGCTGATAGTTATGCATGCTTGAGCAGCCCAGTTAATGTTTCAGAAATAGGTGGGCATAATGTTAAGGGACTAGTTCCTAGATGATACATGCAGCTCATCCCCAGTTACAATCTTTATAGCATTTTTGTGAACTTGTATAAATATTTTTTTTATGTTATATATGTTAGGATTAAGGATAGGATCAAGTTCTAAGATGTGGTCTGTAGTCGTTGGCTTAAAATACCAGAAAACATAAACAACTTCATTAAAGACAGCACCTGACCTTATCAGCAAATCCATAGCCGCTACCTTTATTTGAGACAGTAGATGACTGGGTGCTGCATGAAGACAAAATAAATCATTACATAGCTTAAACTCAGGGGTATCAATAAACTAGTTCTGATTCAATACTCAATTTTGAAGGTTTCTTACCTTGTTGGGCTACCACACAATTCATCTGGATTCTCCTCCAACACTATATCAAGCCGATCAATTTGCACAATAATAGGTTCTATTTGCACATTACTCACATAAGGAAGCTGAAGGTCCAAAAACCGAAGAAGTAGAAACATAGCAATCAAACTGAATTAGCAGCAAGAATTCACTTTCAAGCTCAGAAAATATGCAAAAACATGAGGAGACCAAGAATTTTTTTTTGAAACATGTTAATTCCCTATAAACCTCCAGCAATCCACCTATTCCTCGGCAACATAAAATTTTCAACTTTTACCGTTTAACTATTCAAAAGAATGTCATAACAATACAAGATTTCAAATTGCAGAGTGCAAGGAAGATTGTTGCAGGTTATTGCCACAATTGCAGTCATATTGGTACAATTGCTGCAGATTATTGCCACAATTGTAATCATATTGGTACAATTGCTGCAGATTATTGCCACAATTGTAGTCATATTGGTACAATTGCTACAGATTGTTGTGGTTTATCAATTGCAATCTTTTGACAGAAACTAGGACTGCAATCCCCAATGTTAAACGAAAATTCTCGGCCAATGGCAACAACATGAACACAAGCAGATCAATAAACAATTATAACACAATGCAAAAACTCAACTTGGATAGGAAAGTGACAAACACGAGAAAATACTAACAATTATCTCAAATTTGCCGACTTTCGCCTTGGTGACATTCAACGCCGGCGGTAATCCCATGCTGGCGTGCAAAGCGTCTCCATTTAACTCTAAACAGCAAAAGGTAAGTCCAACAAAATTACCCTCACATCGATCCGTTCTCAAAAGCTTTCGATTCGCAAAACCTACCTAAATTGGAAAGTTGAACGGTGCGGCCTTGGAGTTTGAGTTGATCTCTAGAGAATGACTTAAGCCAGTACTTGAGCGTGTACTCTAAGGCTCGTGCCAGTATCGCCTCCATTGCCGACGATGCTGCCGCGTCACCACCACACCACCGCCGTCACTAGCAGAAGCAAGCTTCTCCTCCTCGCACCAGGAGCTTCTGGATCCAATCTAGGAGTGAACGGAAAATTGTGAGAAAGAAATGTGGAAGGTAGTATTTTGTTGATGACAGTAGAGAAAATGAGGAAGAGGGGTGTGAGGGGTGGCACGTGCGAATATAGGGCGATGGCACGTGAGGGATTTATCTGGGGAAATGCATTGGATTGGATCCCGGTTGGCGGATGTCAGGCTGCAGTGGTGGATTTGTCGGTGTGTGTTGTCTTTGCGTTTGGGAAAAGTCACTGCTATGTGAGATTAACTTGTGGAATATTTTCAATTTTGTCAGTACAATTTAGATGAGAAAATAAAGTATCCCGTCATCATCACTAGGCTTAATTTATTAATACTATAAATTGTGATACAGAATATTTGTTCATAATTTCAATTTATTGAAATCTACCAAAATTTAGAATACTCCATCTCTCTCTTACATCAAATTTTAAGAGAAAAGGTATTTTGAAATGTCCTAATTTCTAAATATTTTTAAATTTTCAATAATGAGTAAATTACATTATATTTATGACCTGTGACCTTCTATGAGACGTTTCAAAAATGTCAGGTTTTGATTTTGGGTCTTTCAGCACGTACTTTTTTGATTTAGCCTGCTTTGTCTTAGATGATATTACATGCTGACGATACAAGGGATAGTAAACTTTATATGTTTTCTCTTAGTCAAATTGGCATATAAATTTGAATTTCATAAGAAACATTACTAATATGAATTTTTATAAGAATTTTATTGGTTGAGGACAAAAACATATTTTAATCTTAATATTTTCATTATATAGATTAGATTTTAAGAATTTTGAGCATTTAAATTAGATTTTAATATTTTTAAAATATTCAATTTAAACTCGAATATTACAGACTTGTTAATAAAGTTATACTTCCGTCATTTATGTATCATGTTAGCATTAATATGTAACAAAATTATTATTTTTAACATTTATATGAGTCTCACTATGTAACCCGAAAGTCATGTGAGTGCACTAGAAGTCAGATTAGTATAGTTCCATGGTATCTTTAGGATCTGTAAGTATAGTTCCATGGTAGAATTCCTCAGCTCCGTGAAGGTCTCATTGGACTGCAAGTATTATATATTTTTTTCCTAAGAATTGTAGGAACAATTACAGGATCTAAGAAAAAGTAAGGGAACTGAGCATAATTTGATAGAAATAAAAGGTGGCATGGATTCTCGTCAACCATCTCTTTATACTCCTCTTCAATATCTTCACCATCGTTAAAGTTTGGTACAGTTAAATCAACAGTGTCTGCCACCATTAAGACCAACCAAATCAATACTCTCAACCTTAATTTTGGTCGCGTAATCAATGTTATGAATATTGTATTTGTATCAATTTTGGATTGGACTCTGGAATGATATTGTACCGGTTTTGGTCAATATCGAATTTTATTTCGGACAAATTTTTTAAATTATAAAATAGTCCTTGAATTTTTTTAAATTTACAAAATAGTTCATAAATATATTGTACATTATACTGTATACTTTCACATCAACATATTTTCAAAAATCATAATAACAAAATTTTATTTATTTTTATTAACATAAACTATCACATATTTTACATATAAATAACAATCACAATTAATATAAAAAAGATCATTTAATCATCATCATACAAATATAAAT
>JANIMX020000565.1:3070879-3085081 GCA_024582655.2 Erythroxylum kunthianum
TGCCTCATTCAATTTTGAGGCTTAATGCACCATGAATATATAAGAAAAATCAAATCAAACAAAAGCGAGGTCTGGAGAGGTCCAGAAGTACACAAACTTACCCTTAGCTAATAGAGAGACTATTTTTGATAGACTGACATGAAAAAAATATTTTAAAATGATTGGAAGAGAATAATAGACAAATATATAAAGAAATAACAAAATAAATATAAATATAAAAGTAAGAATATAAATAAACAAATAGGAAAGAAAGAATGGTGCTAAATCAAGTTAGAAGATTGCTGTGATTGCCATACACTCCATCATGACATCTAATTTCTTCCTCCGATCTTGAACTTCTAGTTCCATTTTGTTGATAAAGTTGCAATATTTATTCCTTAAACTCTTGTATGCTCCTTTTATGTTTAATCTTCATTTAGCATTTTATTTAATGTTTTCTTCTATTCATCATCAAACTTGAGATCGAGTCCGCTTTACACATTTAGTGACTTTTACTCGGATAAAAATTAGTAACAGTGATCCTAACTTGATAGTCAAAATTTTTAAGAATCCTAAGCATAAAAATTTGATAATTCAAGAACAGGAATTGAGAGACAAAAAGAGATAAGAAGATTGTAGTTGATATTTATTGCAATAATCTAAGTAATAACTATACTAGTTGTTAGACTTTCTTTTTACTTTTTAGACATGATTATTCTCCCTTTAATCCAATCCTCTCTGCTTCACTTCTAAATGAGATCATTTCCATTACCTCTAATTAATCTTTTATATCATAGTTCCTCAAAGAAAGGATCCACGACTACTAATGGCATACACTAGATAGCTATAAAATGGACAATAACTTACAAATTAACCAATAAATTATACTAAGTTAAAAAAAAGGGGGTAACGAATTCACAAATGCTAAACCTTTTAGATCTTTTTCAATTTCAGTGTCTAAAAGGGGAAGCCTTTCTCGTGGATGTAACTTAAAAGGCATCACAAGCTTCAACTTTTATGCATTTCCACGTTAAGCAGAACAAATTTTATGGTTGGAAGGAATTAAAAAACCAACCTTTTACTTTAGTAATTGAAGGATAAAAGAGTTATGATGGTTGTAGTAGCAAGTTTAGAAAGTTGGAAGAGTGGTATGGCCTTGAAATTCTAACACATGCAAGTATGATAAAGAATTTAGGACAAATTGTCGACTTTGTCCTCAGTAAGGATATCCTTTTGGTGGTGTATAGGAGCCAACTCTTTCTCAAACGGATATAACAGACGACTGATTCTTTTAGCTGCCTTCTTCTTACTCTTTCACTCAACTTCTCTGTAATGGCTCACTTGACGATCTTAAATAACGTACCTGAGACTTTCCAACTCATGCCAAAGCTTACTCATGTGAGAAACACTCAAAAGAGAGCTCAAATAATTGGATTGTTAGGCAACAAGTCAGAAGACATTCAAGAACATGCATTGCGACCTACCAGAAGACTCGTATTAGGCCTTGCCCCAGTAGCACTGTTTGGAGGGTCCTTTCATGGAGTGTCTCTCGCTGAGGATAATGGCTTGTGGCTCGATTACCCTTTGCCCGTACCTTCTGTGGAAAATAGTAAGCTTTGAGTAGCCATTTTTTTCGCTGGTATTGTGTGTTATAAGTTTAAGGAGAACTTGCTGTCTGTCTATTAATTGCAGAAGTACTTGCAAATCAGACGACAGGGACTCGATCTTTCCTGAAGGTAGGACTGTTTATGCCTGACATTGGTGTCAAAGGAAGCATGTACAGGTTAAAGAAATATGCCTTTGATCTTTTGGCAATGGAAGATTTGGTAGGACCAGACACATTAAACTATGTTAGGAAGTATGTGAGACTCAAGTGCACCTGCATGTACTATGATTTTGATAAAGTCATCTCTGCAGCTTCGGTTAGTGATAAGCAACCTCTCATTGATTTGGCTACCAGATTTTTCGACATTATTGAAAAGGTATATCCATCGTTCCAAGCTATATATATAGCTGATGTTAACTTTCTTTAAATAAGCATAGACTTAACTATGGATATCTTCTACATTGTCAGCTTGAAGATGCTGCAAAGAGGAAAAACTTTGCTCAGACAGAATCATACTACTATCAGGAAACCAAACCTCTTCTCTATGAAGTCATGGACAGATTCGCGTAGATTTGAAGAGTGTGCTTTATACATGAAGATCATTACAGCGATTAAGAAATCAATGTGCGTTCCAGTAACTCTTGTTCATTATTACCATGCAGTATGTCCGTCCTCCTCAGATAGAAGACTTATTGCAGGGTATTTCAACTTAATGCATAAACTCAGGCTTCAAATTTAGGAAATGGTTTTTACAATGACAAAAAAGATAGACATCTCTCTGCAATCAATTAAATGAATGAAGCAATCCTCGTGTCGATTCATTCTCATAAAATGAAGATAATACAATGTTAACAAATATAGAAGACGCGATTCTTCTCTATACAATTTGTAATAAGCGCATGTTAGGATCACTCTTGACAATTTCAGTTTATCAACACTGTCATAGAGACACAGATAATACCCTGAAATAAGAGTGTTGTGATCAATTTACTAATATCAGCCTAAACTCAAGCGAGATTCTAAAGATCGCACGTTGGTCTGACGTCGAGGAGTCCCAATCTCACAAGCATTAACCCTCGATGCAAAACGCAGCGAGCATAGCGACTCATCTGAAGATGAGACTTCAGGAGAGATATTTACAAACATCAGTGTCTTCGAGTCCCCTCCAAGACATGGCTGAGCCACAATCAGTGAAATACAACATTAACATCTTTGATGATTCAACACAATCAAAACAGGGGGAAAGGATAACAGGAGAAATGGAAAAGCCACAATCTTGTGAACCTAATCTTAGCTTGCACATGTTTATAAGGGATTACCTGAAGAAGATAAGTAAGCTTTGAATTTCTGAATGGTACATGGTCCTCCTTCTTTGCCAATGCGAAGATAACATCACTCAGAGAAGACAAACTCTTGTTGATTGCCTGAAGAAGAAATGAATACTGAACTAAGAAAAAAGTAAATGATGGATAAGACACATGCAAAAACAATTTCTATAGCAATATTCAGAGCATACTTGTGTTTCCTTCAATCGCTCCCCAGTCGAGCCACTCTTTGAGAGACGCTCGCTCCCAGCAAGATCAATAAGATTCAAGACACCTTGAAGTTGTTGATCAGTGCTCTAATGGACAGCAGAGAAACATTCAGCTTAAAGAAAAGTAGTAGCAACAATCCTGAGAAGATAATAGGAAACACAAGTAACATTACCTCATTAATACCAGACATGCTTAAGGTGAAAACAAAATGACTTCGTGACGACTGCTCGTTCATCTGGGTCTTTCCCACAGACCTAAAAGAAAGAAAATTGTGGATTAAAGTTAAAGGCCCGTCGTCTTGAATAATCCAAGTTAAAGGACATTTGCCCTGCAGTATATGTGTACTTCTCAAACAATTATCTGTTCTCATTTTTTGAATTGAATGTGAAAGTTCTCCATCTGTTTCCTCTCAAAAATAACAATCATCAGAAAGTGAGCTTTGTATCAGAATCAAAGAATAAGACAACTATGGATCTAACATACAAGCAAAATGCCCTTTTGTAGCAAGTCTAAAATGATGTTCAAGACACTTCTTCTTAAAGATATAAAACTTATCTAGAATATATAACTAACTTCAACGAGCTTGAAAGAATTCTACACCTGAAATATTTACCTACTGAGAGCAGCCCGATCCAGAAGATATGAAACCTCCCTAGTACTGTGAACATCCACAACAGTAAGGTCAGAGACATGTGTGTTCCCGATTGCATCATGCTTAATTGCATATTGCTTCCCGCTACTTCCATTTTCTGTTCTTAATGGATCTCGGTTTGTTGATAACAGATCCCGAATTGTTTCATTGTAAATTTCCAGCATGGACACCTATATTGTTTGTTGAACTAAAATGTTAAACCATGATATAAAGGACCATGTTTAAGGTATTCCAACATGCTCACCTGCATTTCATACTTCCAGCCCTGCAGTTGAAGAGATTGCCTAGTTTGAAATATTTGTTCTAATGACCGCGGTATCAACCCTTTTTCATCTTGATAACCTGGTTTGCCCATCATGGTGTAAGTTTTACCAGACCCTGTTTGTCCATAGGCAAAAATGCAAACCTGAAGGAGAAGCAGAGAGAATCACAATCCTTTTGAAGCCATTTCCACATGAATTAGGTAAAGAGGAAGGTACCCTTTAACCACAAAAGAAAATAATTTGCCTAGGCAATCAAGTAGAAGATCGCAGTATTTGTGCAAACGCACTGGTAATGTTGCAAATACTAGACACTAGCTAACATAATAAACATTTTCAAATTTACAAGAAAAGGAATTGGACCATATACGTCACCTTGTAACCATCAAGAGCGCTTTGAACAAGCTGTGAAATTTCTATGAACACGTCCTCTTGTGATGCTTCAGGGGCAAAAACATTGTCAAAAGTGAAAGAATACTTTTGCCCTGAAGATAATATGAGCATGGGATTAGTGTATGAACTTCCAGATCTAGCCAGAACAAGATAAACTCTAGTCCAGTTATCTACCAAAAGATTGGTACGCAATAATAAGGTTTCAGCAGGTTTACCATTTTGCATCAGGTCGATGCCTCGCCCAAGAGCTTCTGTTGTGGTAGGATAAGAGATAAATTTGGCTTCAGCTGCAGGACTATCATCCGGAAAAGGAGGCCGCACTCGGCAGAACACACGGATGTTCCCTTTCAGTTCCTGTATCATAGTAAAGCTCATAGCTGTTAACACCAAAATTATGTTTTTAGTAGAACAAAAATGGAGCACCAAATCCTTACCAGAATTGTATTATGCAACTTCTTCCGCAGCTTCTCTCCTTCAACGAGTTTAAGTTCAGCATCTTCCAAGCGACCTTGTAAGTCACGTATTAGCTTCTTTTGAGCTTCAAATTCGGTTCTTGTCTCGAATGCAGATAAATCACATGCCTAAGAGAATTAAATATCATTCAGCAAATGGAATCAACTACCATAACATAGTAGCAAATAATTAACCAACTTGATGATATCAATACCCGCAACTTATTCTCTGCTGTCTCTAACTGGTCTTGCACTGCCCTTAACTGGTTACCTTGTGTTAAGCATCTTGCCTGTGAAAGTATTCATCATCATTAGCAAGTGTAATAGTAGTAGTCATAAGGACTTTATCATAGAACAATTTGGCACAGAATTAAAGATCTACCTCTAGTTCATTTGATTTTACTGCTAGATGTTCATATTTGGCTACTTCAGTTGTTAAAGCTTGCACTTTAAACTGCTGTCTATCGCGGTCATCTCTAACCTCTTGCATCTCTCTCCTTAGAGATGTAACATCATTCAGTAGAGCCTCCTTCTGCTTCACAACATTGTCCAGAGATTCCTATGGAGATACCAATCAATAATTTCTGACATCAGATTACGTGCAGTAAATCAATGGCAAAGGCAATGGAGAGGGAAACTTGTCCTCCTATAATATCAATTCTAGGTAAATCACTTATAAAAAGGTGCATACATTGGATTCGGACTTTCTTGGAGTCCTATTGAATAACCTAAAGTCGTCATGAAGAGTCTAAAGTCCATGGTTTAGCCTTCTGTGAACCTAATGAAATGGACGTAGCAGTTCTGAAGTTTATAAGTCACAGAAGAATTCTTTCTTAGATGGATATATATAAAGGGATGAACAAGTCAGGGATACTGTTAGATTTCATCACTTGACTACTATTCAGGTCTTCATCGTGGCAAAACTTTCTAAAGAACCTTGAGAGATGGAATGTAGAGTGACCAGAAGTCTCAAAACCACTCCTTCCCTGTTCACATGTGTTGGATGATTAATACTTCCACATTGAGTTCCATTTGCTACAATCAAGATCTGATTTCCTTCTTGAATTGGTAAAAGATTTGGCATCTACACACCAGACTTGGAGCCATGCAAGAAGCTTTCACATTGTGGAGTAGAGTAATGTGACAGCTACTAACACTCTTCCTCACATTTTTACTATCTTAGGTGACCAAAAATATATTTTGCATATGTGGACTTCTTTGTCCATTTTCATGGATTGGACTTCTATATATAATGAAAATCTGTCACACCAGTTGGTAAAACATGTCTTGAAAAAGATTTAAGTATCCCTATTATTATTCTTTACAATTCATTCTCCTGGATCATATCGAAATGGGTTCATCCCTGAACCATTTCGTTCAACCTCATGGCTTGATACCGTGCATGGTCTTTCACAGGAAATACATGTTTAATTTATTCTTATCATCATTACACGACTTCTCTCAAGGGAAGATATTTCATCCATTTCAAATTTATCCTAAACGTTTCTACTTGAGGACCTAGACTTGAGATCTTCAGGGATTCCTTTGTCCAGTTTACTTGCAAGCAAACACTAGAATCCAAAAACAAATGGTCAATAGTGCCGGCTTCTTTCTTATGAAAAACAAAACTAGGTCCACAACGAGCACCAAATACAAGATGTACCTGTTGTCTAGGTGCATCAACTGACCAGTGTGAAGTCATTAAAGATCCAAAAGCAACTACAAGTTATAAGCATGAAAACATTCGACAAAATATTCACTAAAAGAACTTAGCAATGTCTTCCAATACATGCATGGTATTTAACTCCCATAAAGGTAATTAGTCGGAAACAAACAAAATAGAACATTCCTATCGAAGCATAATCAATATTTAACACTTCATAGAGAGCTATTCCTATGTTGCACTGAGCAAGTCGCAAACAGATACAAGAATGGATGCTCCACCCAAGAAGAAAAGGATAAACTCAAAAGAGAAAAATGAAATATCACGTTGCATAAAAGTATATTGAGCAGGATAGAATAAAAGGAAACAGAAGCTCACTTTGCATGAGGTGTATTGATCATGCAATGAATTGTATTGACCCATTAAGGTGCCGAGATTTTCCACTATGGCCGCTTTTTCTTTCTCTCCACGTTTAACAGTCTCATGAGCTGAATCAAGATCTGTCTGAAGTTTACTGTTGTACGTCTGTAAGCTTGAATTGTACTCTTGTAACAGCTTGTACATATCATTAATTGACGTTATCTGCAGAATTTTCCCAAATAAACAAGTTACGTCAGCACTAACAATAATGAGAATTAACAAGGAAAACGAACAGAAAAAGAGGGAACAGAAATTTCTTGTGAGCAGAGGCTATATTTTTGCTATTACCCTTTGATTAGCACTTTGAAGCTCTCCTTGAACTTTTCCAAGCTCTTCCGAAAGCGAAGTTTGGGACTTCTCAATATTCACTCTGGCCTCTTTCTCTCTTGCAAGAGAGTCCATTGCCGCCTGGATGTTAAGCAGAGACACGGATCAATTGAAAGAGGGAAAATTCTTCAGAAATGACAGTCCCTAACCAAAATAGTAAAATTATAGCAATGTTCAGTATCTCATTGTTTCTCCTCTCACCAGCCTCTCTGTTTCTTCCTTTGAGAGTTTCTCTTCCAGAGAAGCAAGACTCTTTCTCAACTCCACAATAACCAAGTTTAATTCCTCCTCCTTGTTTCTCAATATCAACTCTGTAATCAAATACAGCAATTTACTTGATGACAATATGGTTAAACCCCTGTTAAAAATGAGATCATATGATAGAATACATTCAACACACCCATTTCAGCACAGTTACTCTCCGTGAATTCCAGTGCATTCTGCAACTTCTCTTGCTCGAATAGGTAACTCCCTTCTAGCTCTTGAAACCATCTGATACAGAGCCTTAGCCTCTTAATGTAATCCATCATATTTTCACATCTCTCCTACAATATCCAAAACAACCAATTTCAGAGCTATTTCACTTGAATCTGTTCAGCATGGCAAAAAAAAAAAAAAAAAGAACTCACCTTGTAATTATACTTGTTTTTGTATTTCATCCTCTCATTTAACAGCGCATAAACATCCTCTCTTGTAAACTCGATGCCACCATACTCTGATCCAGCAATGCTCGTCGGAGCACTATTTGGAACAACTTCCTGTTCGCCATTGACAACTGAAAAAGCATGCCTGAATCTGCCATTATTTGCAGCGCCAACCATCATGGTAACTCCAAGTGTCTGAGTTTATCTACCGGCTTCTCATCACCAATATAACACTTCTATGGCACCCAAAAATATATAGGAGAAAAAAAAAGAACTCAGATATATCTCCCACCAAAGACTTCTCATTCAGCAACTAAATCCAAGCAACTCGGCAATAAGATCTTTGGGAACTCTATAATAACATCGGAAAAAAAAACAGGAAAGAAACAAACTTTTTAGCCCACGAAAGTAACAACCAATAACTGCTGCTGCTTAAAGACCAAAACTTTGTAATTTTTCACCCAAAACAGAAAAAATTTAGATACCCATTACACTACTCGAAATGTACTTGGAAAATAAGTTCTACGAGAAAAAAGAAAAATGTTCAACAATCTTGGGACAAAAATGGAAAGTAAAAGAGACCCTTTAAAAACAACAACATGAAGATCAAAACCCAGATTTTACATTTGGAGAAGGAGCTCACTTGTGAAGGACTTGAACGAAGTGGGTATGGTGTCAAGTGGAGGCTTGTTCTGGTTGTTGAGAGAAGTTAATCTCAGAAAACATATATAAAACAGAAAAAACTGTTACATCTTTTAGCTCTGTTAATACTTTTCCATTTTCCCATTTTTAGCTAGATATAATAAATTTGGTCCAGCATTCTGGTGGGGCAATGGATTCCATACTAAGTTACTGATTCCAATCACAACCGTTGCTTTTACAAGCAGAAAGTTGCAGAGGCAATTGAGAGAGACAGGGAAATGGAATTGTTTAATGAAGAAAATGATTTCCTAGCAACTTTGTACTAAGAAAAGGTTCTAACTTGGTACATCTACACTTCCATCTCTACAGTGGCTTTTGGTCATTGTCTTGCAGATAAAACAGGACGAGTATTGGAAACTAGTAGATTATTGACCGTTGAAACACGAAGTTCATTGTTTACCAAGAAATAAAAAGAGGATCTGACAGTATTTAGAGATGAGCATTGTCAGCTGAGGAAATGCAATCACTTATTTGCCCTCGGTGCTTGTTTCGCACTTCTGGTTTATGTTCTTAGATTCCACACATGTTGGTGTTTCATGTTGCCCCCATTCTTTGATCTTTTTTACCTTTTCCTGGTTGGATAGTTCATTAATTGACATCACTTCCTTAGTTGCACTTCCATTGTTCATTCTCCTAGTTGTCCAAACTTGAAACACGAGGCTTTTGTGACCAATTTATTGGCTAAGAAATCGGAAGTTATTGGCTTCATGGATTCTATGTTTTTAGCAGGAAATTTTGGTTTTTGATTCTTTCTTACGTTTTAAAACAAAAGAAATATAAAAAAAGGATTTTAAGAGGTGAGGGATCTCATAAGAAAATATATATGAAATCTTTTGAGTGGTAACAGGCAAAATAGAAAGAACGGTTAGGTCATTTGTGAAGAAGATGTAGTACGAACATGTGTCTGTAGAGCATACATGATTAGAGTGTAGTGGTGCTTCTGTCTGTTATAGACTCTCAAGTTATGACCAACCTAGACACTGTGTGTGATCCGTAGAATTATAGACATTTGGATAGATCCCCAAGGTCTCGTAGGATATAATATTCTAGATCAACACTCTAGGACCTTGTCAATATCCACATTCTTTGGCAGCTTCAACAATGTATATATTAACAACTTGGACGGTGTACAATTAAGGGGATGAATTTCTGGAAGAAAAAAATAACATCTTAAGACGTGATGATGAATCCAGACAACACTAGTTTGACTTTATTTGTTTAATTGTTCTACCTACTCCCATCCTTCAACAGTTTTACCCAGTCGTGTATAGAACCTGAAACTGCTATTACTAGTATTTTCTTGTTCAAGTATATATAATTTAGAATTAATTCGAGATTTTGACAGTTAAATTACTAACTAAGAAACCTTGCCAGTTTTACAAATGTGAAAGCTTGAATTTGTGGTAATATGACATTTTGGTAGTTGAAGAGAAGTGATTATTTCCTTCTTGCACATAATGACTATGCTATGGATTGAAGATTTCAATCAAGAGGTACACAAAAGAAGAACAAAAGAGAACTAATAAATGTTATAATGGTAAAAATAAAATAAAAAACAACAACAACAATGGTTTACGTGCCTTTGGCTTCTTGTTAGAACATGGTTACCATTACCAAACATAAGACTCCCTCGACTGCCTAACTAGAGTATATAATAAGGAGTAAACTACTTTTTTCCAATTTTATCTTTTCACTTTGCGTCGAATGGGTGTCAAGAATTTTCCGAGAAAAACTTTTCCATCACTCTTCTCTAGATTTGGTAGCAAATGTCAAATACACAAAGAGTAAAGGGTACCCATCTAACATGGTGTAAAGAGTAGTTGATATATCCATTTGTCTTTTGGTGCCCAGTTCCACTCATTGTTGTCTTGTCTCTCTTTTTTTGTTTATTCCTCCTATATATATAATTAATTCATATTAATGTCAAATAACCATGCTTATTAATCCCACTCTTCCAAAGAAATTATATGATTTTATATTATCCCAAGCGTGTTGGACTAACACATCAACTGCAAATAAAGAAGGATCAGAAGAATTGTGACTTTCCAGCTTGAAAAATCAGCTGAATCTTCTTTACCTAATGCAAACCAGTGAGGAAATTGCCTTTCGCTTTTGTTTTTTTTTTCCTTTCTGATATTTATAATAAAATAAAAACATATAAAAAATCGTGGAACTAATATATGAAACCTCATACTCATTCTAAATCATCTAGGGGAATCAAGAACTTTGTATATTTTCATATTTCAAATTATTTCATGATGAAAACTCATTTTTATACCTAAAAAATGTTTATAATTAAATCTTCAATTACTTTTGCCAACTTATATTTTAATTTTTTTTAGTTTATTATACTCATATTTCATGCATATATGCATACTTATGCTATTTGTTTAGAGCTATTCAAGAAATATTGTATATTTTCTATAATATTTTATTTTTAAAAATCGAAATTTACATTTTTCTTTCTATACTTTATATATAATCTAACAAGTCATACACAGAGAATAATTTAGTAGTTCATTAACTATTGAGATTATCGTGATTATGATTGCAGTTGCCATTGACACGTTAATCAAACATCACAAAATACCTTGACTAAACTATAATGAGTCACGCTAATCAGTTAGACTTGCTTCATTTGAACTGGTAGAGGGATTGAAGTTTGATGCTATATCTGTGGCTAATGATATTGCCTCATAGTCAAGCAATGGGGTGCAGATCTAGCTCTAGTTTGATTCAATGTAAATCTTCCACCTTCAACTTAAATATATATATATATATATATATATGGTGAGTTTTGGAAGCGTAATGAAATGGCCAAGGAGCATTAATTGGGTGTTGTAGGATCATAATATGTACATGGAAACAAAAATGGACTGCAGAGAGTCACCCACTCGCTCGCCAAACATACGTTGCTTCTAATAAAATCTTCATGTGAATTAGCATTTTCTACAAAATGCAAAAGCTAAACACTTGAAGGAACTCTAATGGGACATCATCAAGTTTTCTCCTTCTTGCTCTGTTTAGTTGTCTTACTCCAAAACTTTTGGAGCATGTAATTAAGATTGGGTAGAGTAGTCTCAAAGTGCATTAAGATGACATTTGATTGGATTATAATGCAAGTAGAAGTGGATCACAGGATGTTGAAGCTTATAATTGTTTGAAAATTGCAGAAGTGGCTCCTTTGCCCCATTGCAAAGCCATGTGACATTGTTGGAGAACTTGTTTACCTCCGAGATGCACTCTTCTACATTTTACCTCTTATAGAAGTTAAAATCTTAAATTATAGAGTGGGGATGGGGGCTTGTTTGGCTATTTGAGAATGTAAGGGAAGAAAATCTCTGCAACAGAACAGTCCTTGCCTTTTCCTCCCAGCAACCCATCAGCCCATTTAACCAATTTCACATGAACCTAATCTGGTAAAGGGAAATCTTACTTGGGCACTCTTGCATTTGATAAGACTATTAAGTCCTATTGTCCTGGAGATCTACTAGTGATATATATGTGGCAATGTTTCATTACCCTTTCTAATGCTAATAATTTTTATTTACTACCGCCCCTAAAATATTGTGTAATTACGATAATATCACTTCCCTGATGGGAAGTTTCAGTATCAGAAATGTTCTTGGCAATTTCTGACCATGCTCCCACCAATGCCACTTCTCTAATCTTTTGTCTGTTTCCATAGTCCACTTATTTCTACAAACTGAACAGAAGAAGTTTTTAATTGTATTGCTACCACCGCTTACCTGGTAGTTGAGTTCTGCTTTTAATACTTAAGCTTCTTCTGAATGAAACAAATCGACAGCACTTCTGCCAGAGCTTCCAAGAAAAGAAAGCAAGACGTCTCGGTCAAATTACCACAGTGGAAAACCATCTGAAGGAAATACCCAGAATCCTTAACCAGGGGAAAATTGGCCCCGTTCTCTCCTTTTGTGCAGTTCATATAACCTTAATATCTAGTGGCTAATAAGTTTCTGATCACTACTCAAAAAAGAAACTTTCTGCCGATATTGCATATGGTAGTAGTGGCATCTGTGAAGCTGCTTTTTCCAGAAGAATTAGTATCTGTTTCGTAGATGCTTGCTTGGATATCTAGCCCGTGTTTACAAAATTGGTGGGGCTGATACTACAGAAACAATTACCATAAAGGTGAGGGAAAATCCTGTCTCAGCAATCTGAGAAAATTTTGTGATGATAGGCTTCAAGGTATCTGCTGATTGCACGATAAGCTGGATGTGCACTGTGCACAAGCTACAAGTGCAGCAGCCTGACACATAATTATGGAATAACTCTCATGTCCCTGTTGTTTCCAATTATATTAGTATCACCAAGGTCCTCCTCTACAGGGAACAATGTTACCTTAAAGTAGTTAAATTCAATAAAAGGTTTAAACCCAAATGGATATTAGGTGATCATTACTTAATTTTCTTATTTATCAAGTTATCGCTGTAATGGGAAATCGTATGATATTTGTTTCTGTTTTTAGCATGTAATAGTCAGTTATACAATTGTTAACAAATATATGCTTCTCTCTTCTCTTTTCTTCTTCTTTCAGAATTTTCTGATCTTCTTTAATTTTATCTTCATTTTTTTCTCTTTTTCTTACGTTGAGATTTTACAAAATAATAAATCTATCAAGTGCTATCAGATCTGCATACCTGACATTATAGTGATGGCTGAAGGAATGAGAGGACGAGAAATGAATCGCGTGGAAGAATCTATCAAAGGGGACTCGCGTAAAGTTAAGAGGGGTTCCTCCAACATGATCAAGAATTAAGTGAGTTAAAAAAAAATTTTGCGGCCTGATAAAAAATGTTGAACCATTCATTATTGATGGAGTTTTCACCAGATAATGGACCTACGTAGTTGATTCCTATCAAATTTAGTAAAATTAAGTTTACAATATTCGATGCAGTAGGGGTAAATAAAACTCTATCATAGTTGAAGGTGAAGATATCAACCATTTATTTCGAAGGAGCAGAATTAGAATTGCATGAATATATTAGAAATCAGATGACGTGAGATGAGTTGAGTTTAATGGTATTGTTAACAATTGATTTTAAGGATAAAATAGTCGTTGGACATCGAGTCGATAAAAGTAGTCGAATCGGAAGCCAGTCGAACATTTCAAGGTGATAGCCGATTGAAAAGAAATATCAGCTAGTGATATATGATTCAGTAGTCGATTGAAAAGAAACATCGACTAATGATATATGGGTAAGATGAAATCCCAGATAATGTGCTCGGATAACTATTTGAAGAGACGTGAAGAAAGACATCAATATCTTAATCGTTGCACAGAGCGATTATTTTTCAAGATAAGATAGATGTCGAGTTATCCTGAAATTCTTTCAGAGTTTAAAGTTTTGTAAATAACTATTGCATATATCAGTTAGTTACCATTACATATACGATACATGAATGTAGAACAATTGTAGCCTATAAATACTATTAACACCAAGAAATAATTTAGTTGATAGCCGATTACGACAATTAGCTTATTCGATTATTTAGCCGATACAAAACTAAAAGATGCAGAATTAGTCGATACATAATCAGCTGAATG
>JANIMX020000565.1:3161020-3172285 GCA_024582655.2 Erythroxylum kunthianum
GATTTCTTCGATCTATGCAAGACGCAAAACATTAAGGGCGTATCTTCAGAAGAAATAATGTTAATCCTTTTTCCGTTTTCATTAAAAGATAATGCTAAATTATGGTTAAATTATCTTGATGCAGGTTCCATAATCACTTGGGAGCAATTAGCGACCAAATTTCTGAAGAAGTTTTTCCCAGCTCAAAAGTCGAGACAACTGAAGAGGGAAATTCAAACCTTCCAACAAAAATATGGAGATCTTTTCTTTGAGGCATGGGGGAATTTTAAAGAATTGCTTCTCAAATGTCCACACCACAACCTATCTTTAGACGATCAGGTACAAGTTTTTTATGAAGGTTTAAATGATATTAATAAAAGTCTTGTTGATTCTGCTTGTAGAGGTATACTTATGGAAAAGAGCAGTGATGAAGCTATTGAGCTGTTTGAGACATTAAGTGAGAATTCTCAATAATTCTCGTCAAGAGGAAGACAAGGAGTGAAAGAAAAAGGAATTTATGAAGTGAGCACGAGCAGCGGAGTTAATAACTAGATGGCAGCCATAGAAAACTAGTATGGCAGAAACAACACACGGGCTCATGCTGTCTCTAATGAAGCCCCGCTGTAATAATTCTACCACTTGAAGCTGCAGTTCCTCGACTTCCTTGGGGCTAAGGCGGTATGCTGGTCGGTTAGGCAGGCTTGATCCTGGGATGAGATCAATCTGGTGTTGAATATCGCATATGGGAGGAAGCCCAGGAGGAAAATTGTCTGGCATTAAATCTGAAAATTCATTTAACAGTTGTTGCACCTCTACTGGTAATTCAGGACACCTCCCTACGTCACTATCCTCACAAGGCAGTAGTGCATATATAATCATATTTTCCTGCTTAATTTCACCTAAGAACCTGGACATAGAAAGCATGTTAGTGCTCTTAGTTGTCGTGGTGGGCGTGATGTCTTCTCGCCGGGGTGCTAACACAATTTTCTTTCTCTTTATGTTAAGGGTATACGTGTTCTTCCGCCCATCATGAATGACACTTCGATCATATTGTCACGGGCGACTCAACAAAACATGACAAACATCCATTGAAATAACATCACACTAGGCATTATCAAAATATTTTTTCCCAATAGAAAAAGATATGAGACAACGCCTATTTACTATTACCTCGCTGCCCTTACTCAGCCACGACAATTTGTATGGTTTAGGATGACGGTCTATCTTCAAATGCAACTTCTGGGCAACCTCTTCAGATACTACGTTCAAGCAACTGTCGCTGTCTATGATCATCTTGCAGACTTTATCTGCAACTGTGCATGTTGTGTGGAAAATATTGGTTCACAACCAATCATCTCCTAAATCGTCTTTGGGAGTTAACAAACTCTTTTGAGCAACTAGGGTCTCTTGGACATCCCCATAAAGCACATCACTCGCTGCCTCATCGTCATACATGGGTTCTTTGACTTCTTCATCCACGTCTCCCACATCTTCTTCGATCAACATATTTTTGCCCTTTTGACTGGTGGGTTTTTTGCAATCCGTTGCTCGATGTCCCTGTTCACCACAACGGAAACACCGAATAGCAGGGTTAGGGTTGCTCTGTTGTAATGGATGGGCAGGACGGGCATCTTGGGCCCGAGTTGGTTGGATATTCGAATCACTCCTATGGATTGGCCTCCGGTTCTGCTGCTTTTCCACAACGAGTGCACGTTGATATGCCTCTGATATAGTCCACAAAGAGTGAAGACTGAGAACATCCTGCAGAGGTTGACGTAAGCCTCCCACATATCGCGCTACCATCTGCTCTTTTGATTCAGATAAATCGTTGCATGTAATTAATTGATAAAATTCTTCTGTGTAATCATCAACTGACCTCACGCCTTGCCTCAACGTATGAAGGCGTTGAAACAAGGTTTGAGTGTACCCGAATGGAAGAAAGTGACCCTTCATCTTCTCCCAATCCGCGATCTTGGCCTTTCCTTGCCTGTCCCGTGAGCGACGCAATTGTTCCCACCATGCAGACGCTCTACCTTTCAGTTTGATGGCAACCAACTTCACATTTACTAGTTTAGGGACTTCTTTGTAGTCAAAAATACGTTCTACTTCGTTCGGCCAATCAATGAATCCCTTCGCTTGAAATGTGCCATAAAATTCGGGCAACTCAACTCGAAACTCAAGGCCTCCCTTACGCACCTCTCTACCACGGGCCTCCCTGAAATTAGCACGGTTGTGGTATGGATTGTCGAAGGTGGAGTCAGAATCGGGATCAGTGATCAGTGATCTCGTGATCCTCCATATCGCGCGCCGCCAAACGTTGCGTTAGTTCTGCGACTTGTTGCTACAAATCCTCAATCATTGCATCCCGAAGGTTACGAATATGGTATTGGATTCCCTCATTCGGAATCAGCCCACGCCTCTCATGACCATGATCACCAGCCATTGAAATCGTTGAAACTTTTGCCCAAGAATATACTCTAACATTGCTCTGATACCAATTGACGCCAAGTAGAATAGTGATTATCTTACAGGTTAGTCGACTCACAAAATGTTTTAGGAAAAGTCACAATGATCTCACGATAATTAGAGAAATTTTCTCTGAATAAATTTGAAAATCCTATTGAATAAAATTGCATCCAAAAACTATTCTAGTTAGTCTACAAGTTGGGCTTAAATAGCTCAAAAACTTTCGAAAATAATTGCTAAATGAAACAATTAACTTCTTAAGATAAGTATCTAATCCTAAATAGGAATCTTCATATATATAAGTATCTAATCCTAAATAGGAATATTCATATCTTTGCGAATCTTCATATCCTTGCGTTCATCTGATAACTTGTGGTAGTTCAACGCCATCATTGTGCAATATGAGAACTCAACATTATCATCAGATAATTCAGCCTCATCTGTCGCTAATGCCCCTGCATCAATATGTTTGAATTCTAAGTGCTTGTCTTTTTGTAAATGTGAAAAGGACAATTTCATATTTTATATTTCATATTTCATATTTGTTCATACAACACTAAAAATCTAGATTATTTACAGGAGGAATATGAAGTTACTATATCTGGTTTCAACTTAACTTGAACTGCTATTTAACTTTTTAAAGATGAAAACTTGAATATCTTCGTGCGCCCACAACTATGATTTTGCACAAAACACTCATGGAAATCCAGATCCTCAAGATTTAGTACTCTTCATCACCCTCAAACGAGGTCAAAATCAACTTTTATCTTTAGTAAGTAATTATGAAATCTCAATGTCCACCGGTTTTAACAGTTCAGCTTTTTACTACTGTACTCAAATGTTTTTTTTTCTCTCTGGGTTTCTGGTTGCATAATGTAACATCATTTTTGTACCTCGGAATCTTTCATGGATATGTGAAAGGGTAAAAGATGACGCTAGTTTTCTTACAATAATCTAATTCAAAGTGGGATATGTCTCGAGAGTTAAGTCCATTTCAGTTCCTCTCATTTCCTGACTTGGTTTCACAGTCTGTCTTCCTCAGTTACTGTCATTTATTAGCGTCACTAACGACGAACGACCATGTCCTGTTTTTTATATTGTCAGATTTCCCAAGAGCTAAAGATTCCCCATTTCTTGAGGTTCAAATATTTACCATAAGAATATCTTTATTGTCCTGTCCAAATTTTCTTTTCTTTCTTTTATGATGGGCCTTCTTTGGCTTTTGGATTTGTGTCCTCTGTTTCTGTCTCTCTCTTTGAAGGACACCCATTTTAGTAAAAACTCCAAATTCTGCTCAATGTGATGGCTCTCAATATGGAATGGACATTGCTGCACTGTTCAAGAAAAATTATAATCTTTGTTGGTGTTTTCGTGCAAGATTTCTTCTTTGTTGTTTCTAAATTGTGATACATGCTTAAGAGTTTGGAAGGAGTTGTAGTTGGTTTAGATTGACTAGTTGGTTCCTCAACATACAAAAGGAGATTGCTGTGGAAGTTGGAGTTTCTGCACCGAAACTAGAAAGCGAAATTGAAAAGAGGTCCATTTTTGTATTCAGAGACCTTTTTAGCTTTTATGCACGAAAAGTGAAGGAACTGGCGATGAAAATTAGTGGGTTTTCAAGGAAAAGAGGAGATGAGTTTTCCATAGGAAAGTTGTGACTTTTGAGATTATCATTTTCTAGCCAGGCTAACAGAGAACAAGAGAGAAAATTGGCGATAAAAGCAGAAATATGCCAACAGTGTGGTTCTCGCTGAAGAGGTCTCTGCACTGCAAATCAGAGCCATCAGATGTTCATGACCCAAAATCCAGGAAGCATTTAAGCACAATCTTGACGAAAAAGGCAGGCAGGTCAGGGTGTTCAAGGTCCATAGCTAATCTGAAAGATGTCATCCATGGAAGCAAAAGACACATGGAAAAACCACCAAGTTGCAGTCCAAGGTCCATAGGGAGCAGTGAGTTTCTCAACCCAATAACCCATGAAGTCATTTTGAGTAACTCAAGGTGTGAGTTGAAAATCACTGGTTTTGGTGGTCTCCAAGAAGGGATTGGTACTGGTACTAATAATAGCAACACCACCGGTAGTGGTGCCAGTGGTAACTACGGTGGTGGTTCAACTTTTGTGGGCACTTTAAGGCCAGGTACACCTGGGCCCGGTGGCCACCCGACGATGCACTATTTCAATCCTCCTATAAAGAACTCAACAACTCCTCCAAGAAAATCTCCATTTCTTTTATCAGATAGGGAAGGGTCTGGATTTGGAGGCTCTGGTGGTGTTTTTGGCGGAGGACATTCAAGCTCTAGGGTGTCTCTTGAGACAGATTCAATTGGTTCTTCCACAATCACTTGCCATAAATGTGGAGAGCGATTTAGTAAATGGGAAGCTGCTGAAAGTCATCATCTCTCCAAACACGCTGGTAGAGAACTCATCCCTGGAACTGTTTAACCAAATAATTTAGATATAATTTTATGTTATGCTTACTAAAGACATCTTTTTATGGTTTGCTTTTGGCTATGCTTTGTTCTCTTGTCTTCAGAGAACCAACTTAATTACATTCTTCTGACCATAGAGTCCAATGAGCACTTTCATCTATAACTTTAAGCTCTTTTTTATTTTATTTTATAGAAATGGAAGTACTTTTCAGGCTGTATTGCCATTGAACTTTCGCTCCATTTTCTTATACCTCAAAACCAAATTGTTTGATCATTCGGGTAGTTCTTTACAGTGATTGTTAAAGCTTGTATATCCGTTCTTTTTTATGTTGCATTCTAACCACTTTTCATTCCTATCTTTTTGCAAGTTCTCCATTTATTTAATTAATCAAAGATATAGTTAAGCATAACATGACCCTTGTTTTTCGATTAAATCTCAGTTCTTGATGTTTGCTGGGTTTTCTATATTTTAAAACGATCTATCCATTTTCTTGGGATTCTCAACCAGCTTTCTTTTCCAGCAACTGACAAGATCTCTCTTTTTTACAGTCACCGAACTTGTGGAAGGTGACTCATCAAGAAAAATTGTTGAAATCATATGCAGGGCAAGCTGGTTAAAGAGCGAAAACCATTGTGGTCGAATTGAGAGAGTATTGAAAGTGCATAACATGCAAAAGACTCTAGCTCGTTTTGAGGAATATAGGGAGACGGTGAAAATCAAGGCTAGCAAACTCCCCAAGAAACACCCTAGGTGCCTAGCAGATGGGAATGAGCTTTTGAGGTTCTATGGCACCACTTTGGCTTGCTCGCTTGGCCTAAATGGTTCCTCAAGTTTGTGTGTATCGGACAAGTGCTGTGTTTGTCGAATTATTAGGAATGGTTTTTCTGCCAAGAAAGAGCTTAAGGATGGGATAGGTGTCTTCACTACTTCTACTAGTGGAAGGGCCTTCGAGTCCATTGAGATACTTGAACAAGATCCATGTGCAAGGAAAGCTTTGATAGTATGTAGAGTGATAGCTGGGAGAGTTCATAAGCCTCTGGAGAATGTACAAGAAATAACCAGCCAAACAGGGTTTGATTCATTGGCTGGCAAAGTTGGTCTGTATACAAATATTGAGGAGCTTTATCTGCTCAATCCTAGAGCTCTTCTTCCTTGCTTCGTAGTGATCTGCAAACCCTGAAGCAACTGGACTTCTTACATCACTTTCCTTAAGTTGTGAATCCTTTCTAACTTGTTTTGGAGGATTTTTTCCCCCCGTCTTTTGCCTGAAGGAGTTTCGATATTCATCTTCCACACCTCTTGTTACGTCTCAGTAAATCAGAAATTTTCTATTCACTATAGCTGTATTATGCTCTTCTTAGATTTGCATATCTCATGCTCCTGTACTGATCTTTTGTTTTAATTCTTGTCCTAAATGTAAACATTTACATTTATGAGAATGCTTTTGTTCTACTTACGAAGTTTATAAGTTGTATGCAAAAGAACGAAAGGTGGTTGCAGGTACAAACGAACCGACCAATCTCATGAATTTGATACAGCCTTGACTTAGAAATTAACTGAACTTAATGGAGATCGGTTTCTTTAAATTGTTAGGTGGTAGTAGCAATGACGTCCATATTTTAATTCCAAAATTCAATTAGGAAAGTTTGACCATTAATTGTATATTATCAGGTAGTGTCGTAGTAATGATCGAGGAGGGACTTGGCTTGTGAGAAAGCTAGAACATCAGTTTCCAGATTATGCATCGTCGTCGTCATCCAACCTCAATAATGAGCTTGCAGGTAAGTTTGAAATGTGTGTGTGTGATTTTTTCATCGGTAAGTTTGAAATGTTCTGAGCAGTATCTGGAAACTCCAGGAGTCTTGACACATGCACTATAAAACTGTGAACAATCAAAATCCAGTTGTTGGTACTATTTCGCACTTAAAGACAGTACAAGAATAATTAAAACAAAATCATGTGTAGGAGGATTATGGACTCGCAAGTTAATGAGCTGAAAGAACATTAAATTGTTCCAAACATGTCTACATTTTAGACTGCATGGTTTATGAATGATAAATATACTTTAAAAACATGGTATGAAGTGTGAAACAGCCGCATGTGGTCCTTTTTGGAGGTTGTGCTTGAACTTGAAGTCCATGCCTCAGGACAAAAAATCTACATGTTCACTGTAGAGACAGGTATATTTTGTCTCTACTGTTCTCACCCCTTTTTGAAATTGTGGTAAAAGCTTTGTTCAGGTTCTGTTTTTCCTGTGGCGCTTCCTCATAGATCCTCCTGCCGAGAAAGGGTAGCTAGTAGCTAAGATAAGGTCAGGGTCCCAGTTCTGTCTCTCCTCTCATTTCAAAATGGTAACTTTCTTATTCACTTTCATTAGTTAATTGTTTTCATTTCCATCTGCAACATCTGCAAGGATTTTAATGCTGCCACATGCAACTCATAAATGCAGACAAATCCTTTTATCGCTACCTTCTGTATTGTGATATCCTTCCAGAAAACTGAATTAAATTCACTCGTAGGAGTTGCTTGAGGGCAGTTGAACACAAATGAAGATATTAACTGTAGTTGGTTTGGCCCTCATTGATTTAGACTCCCCATTGGGTCCATACTTCTGTTACATCATCATTGGTATAGCAACAGTTATTGCTTGTTTTCTCAACTATTTTATGTAGAATAGGTCCATGGCATTGTTACAAAGCCTAATACTATGACCTATACATACTTGTATGAAAAATTGAGAGAAGGAAGAATAAAGAAAGTTAGAAATAGATTGCGGTTGTACCTTGAAAGAATGATTCGAGCTGAATCAAATAAATTATCAAGTTTCTTACTCTCCAGCAATTAGATAAAACAAAAAGAAAATGCTTCTTTTCGCTATCATATTCTGCTTTCATGCATTAACTAACCATGTTCATAGCATGTGCACTGGAAGTATGTCATTTTCATCAAAAAAAGATATGGTGGAACTAGATTTAATTCATTCTGCTGCATAATGGAAGGTTCTGTCAAATGAGGAAGGGTCATTAGGCATCCGAACTTCCATACAATTCGGCCGTAACTTCAGTGATCTAATCAAACATGATTTCCTACGATGACTGGAATAGAAATGCTTCAAATGGGCTAGAGAATGGCTGGGGATTTAAACCTTCTCCTTCCCTATCATCAGTACATAATGTTAAGTTCCTTGTTTGCGGCAAGTTGGAAAAAGTAAAAGGCTTGAACTAGTTGCTCTTGCTCAGTAGCTTTCGAGGGAAAATAAATTTGACATTACAGTTGCATAACTTCAATGCTTCTCAATTGGCAATTACTTTCATGCCATTGGAATCTTAGTTTGGTTGTTTTCTATTCAGATGCATTGATTTAGTCCCTCTATTTACTGTTCTGACCCCACTGCAGAACCAATGTCCTATTTGATTGATACATCAATTTGCTGCTTCAATTGGAAGATATACAATACTTCTCAACAGATAACTTAGCATTGACATCAGCAGATGAAGATTTCAACAGTTACAACTTCAGAAGAGATACAATACTTCTCAAAAGATAACTTAGCATTGACATCAGCAGATGAAGATTTCATCACTTACAACTTCAGAAGAGATACAATACTTCTCAACAGATAACTTAGCATTGACATCAGCAGATGAAGATTTCATCACTTACAACTTCAGAAATTTAGACGGGGAGCCACCGCAATTGATGCATTTAGATCAACTCCTCCGGAAGTCAAGGCGCAAATGGTCTTCACATCTACCAAGTATTCATAATGGCTATGAATATTGAGAACCAAGAGATTGTGACATCAGGAAAACAACACATGCCAAATATGAGAACGATTTTGGTCATTATAAATGATATGTCTGGTTTATTTCTGTTTGAAAATTCTGCCTGAAGCTTGTTAAGTTTTTCTAGTCTTATACCTTGAAGAAGGGAGGAAGCTTGCTTTAGTTTTACATCACTAAACAACCATCGGTTATTCTCAGCTGTCAGGACTATTGAAGAGGTTACTGTACTGGCCTTTGACTCTTCAGTGTGGTAGAAAACCATAACCCACACAGCTGGAGATAGTTTCCTGGATTATATCATTGATGCTGTGTTTGTAATGGAACCCCAGGTCTTTCAACTTCTTTGAAGATATCTCTGAAGGCGCTGAAACTTGATTTTCCCCTGCAATCCTGGACGTACAAATAACAAGAAAGAAAAGTATCAAATATCTTAAGTAGCAAAACTGCAGAATAGTTTTTAGCTTTTAGCATCAGGAACCTTCGAATACTTGAGTTAGGATACGCTTTGGCAAGAATATCAACAAGTTCAGACATTACACAACTTTGCGAACAACAGATGTATCGGCCTTCTGCTGTAGCCTGCTGAATTAGAAATAGATGTGCATTGCAGATATCTTCAATATGAACTAATGCAATCGAACCCATTCTTGCATTCACGGCTGATAATATTGAGAAGAAATTTGAATCCCCTATAGAAAAACAAAACCTATCTGTTACTATATAGTCTTGAATTATGCAAAAATAGGTCCGCACACTGACCTTGTTCTAATAGATCATTTGTTATATATTTATCCGGTAAATTTGGTTTTAGCAAGTGAAGCAAAAGAGAATTGCAACTCCAGAGATAAACAGGTATGCTTACCTGTGATTGGGGATAAGAGAACTTGAATGCTTGATGGAACACTTGAAGTTAGGAATGGACCAGCAACAGTGGTGGTTATAACCGATACGAGATCAATATCATTCTCTTTGGCATAATTGAATGCTGCTTCTTCAGTGAGAAGCTTGGAGAGCACATAAACCTGCAAAAGCCAGAACACCCAACAAGTGATTTTAACTTTTCTATACGCAATGTTATGGATAAACACGGTAGAAAAATTACCCATCCAGCAGCTTTCATTTTGCAGATACGATCAACGTGAGCCTGGCAAGTTTCATCAACCACTGCTCTACAATTTCCGGCACCATCTATAGCACTTAGGGTGCTGATGGAGGACGTGAAAACAATTCGTCTCACTGTCTTGCATTTCCGGCAGGAATTGAGAAGGTTTAACGTTCCTTTGATTGCAGGATCAATAACATTTGACTGTACATACTTGTCTTCAAGTTCACAAATAACGACAATCAAAGTTTGTGAATTACATAAACAATCCAGATTAAGGTGTTGTGTTGAAGTTACCATTGTCTTCTATTTCGGGAACACTGAATTCCATTGAAGCTGCAACATGGAATACTCCATGGCAGCCCTTGACAGCCTCATCAAAGCTGCCTTCTTCTTGCAGATCAGCTTTGAACAATCTCAATCGGACGCCGCCAGTCCACAGGGGTAGCAGATGCGTTACTTTTTCTGAGAATTTACAATCAACCTCTAAAGTATAAACTGTATTCTATAACACTATTATTAGGTCAATGAATCCATTTTAAACATGCATGCTAAGTGATACAGAGGTTAGATGAATCCTTGGTTAATTCTAGGTTATGTGCAACTAAATTATCGTGAAATAAAAGTTATTATTATGATATTCTGATACAAAGCAACCTATTCTTCGCACATATTCCAGGAGAAAGCCAAGTAATTATGCTAAACTTCATCAAGTCAATACGGACCCTGTTATTGAAGAATCTTTGTGTTTAAGATCCTTGCACTGGTTCTGCCAATAATAAAATTCTCTTCTCATTTCATTGTTTATTTCATTTTCCTGCACTTATCACATACTAAGTTGAAATCTTAAGTAATATTAATTCATAAACAACTCAATTGGAAAAGAACGCTAAAAATTGTGTTAAAGGTCATTTCTTCACTATTAAACTTGTACTACAATGGTTGTTTGATATTAAGGTGCTAATAAAATTCACAAATTTGTTAAAATCCCAAGATGTGAAATTATAGGATTGTCAGTAATATTTTCATTTCATAGGAAGTTTAAATGTCACTTTATTTCTTAATTCATGTTTGGTTGAGGACATAACAGGCATAGGTTTTAACTGAAACACTAATAATTGTTTCTAACCTTATTAGGTTAAAATTTTAGTGGAAATTGCTAAATATAACAACATTTCAAATCCAAAATTTGTTTTTAGCCATCTTTTGGTGAAAAACGTTTATAGCCACTCAAACAAACTTATTATACTTATACCCAATTTTTATGTAAGATGCCTAAACTATCTTTAATAAAAAATTGAGTGATAACGCCTCCTCTACCATTCTTCCTTCTTACATTCAATGTTTTTGCATCTTGGGTACTTCAAGCTAATCAGGTTTAGTTGGAGGATTAAACCCGATTCGGGTTTCGTTGAGGGATGAAGAGATTGAGTCTGTTGTACTTTGTATATTTCTTTTGTGTAAGCTTTTTGTAATGACCTTCAAGGCCTGTACCTTGCGTA
>JANIMX020000566.1:147455-157962 GCA_024582655.2 Erythroxylum kunthianum
ATAAAAAGAATAATAAATATCTTTAACTGATTTAAATAAATTATTTAAAGATAATTTTAAATTTTTATAAAAATTAAAATAAAGTTTAAATATTTAATATTTAAATAAATTATTTTTAAGCATTAATACTTTACATAAATTATATTCACTATCTAAATACTAAAATTTTTTAACTTAATTTTTTAGGAATTTAAAATATTGTTAATATAATTATATTATAAATAATATTATTAATATATTAATATAATTATATTATAATTTTATATTATAAATAATAATATTAGCTTATTTAAATAAAGGGGAGAATTTTAAACTTTAAAATTTTTACAATATCGGTTGATATTTAATTGATATTTTAAATACTGATTAGTATAAGTAACACGAACTAATATGAACTGATACAGGCCCATATTTTTGACCGATATAATTAAAACAAAGCCGGTACAAAATTCGTTTGCTTGACCGCACCATATTCTCTTGGAATTTAGGAATAGGTAATAGTCACGCAAAATCTGTAAAATAGCTGCAAGGTTGATTATATAAAAATGTGATACATTAGCCAAGGAAGGTGACAATTAATAACCGCATATACATTATACAATAATAAGAATATTGACCTTGACTGTTGGGATACAGAAGCTCCCATTACCTGGGCAGGAACGTGCTATTCAATAATATAGGTGGTCCATCACGTCCTGTCCACCATGTAACATCACAATGCATCAAATACGAAAAGATATACTTATTGCTAATGAGCTTGATATGATGTCCATCAAACAATTATGGCATTGTCTCAACTCTCAACTGATGCAACTGAAGATAATTACAGAGTGGTGGACCACCAAGCTAGAAATTGAGTGCTGCTGACTTGAGTCATCAAATTATATTAAATAAGCAAGAAATGGAAGACCCTTAATTATAGATTTGGGTGACGCCAGAGTGTGCGGCCTACGCTTTCCAATAAATCTATTAATGGAAGCATGTGATGGAATCCTAAGTCAATACAGCGAGCAGTCAGTCTCTGACATTTGTGGTGTGGTAAACATTTCAGTGAGAACCTCTTCTTGAAATGTTTATTAGTCTCAATTGCCCGTCAGTCTCACCATGAACAGCGGTAAATTTGCTTTCAAACTTTGTTATAAGGTGAGTGACATTATGCAGTAACACAGAGATTCCCAGTTGAGTAGAAACAGAGGAGTGGGAAATGGGGAGAACCCCTTGTTGTTGGAAGGAGGGCGTGAACAAAGGTGCATGGACTGCAGTTGAAGATGAGATTCTCACAAACTATATTAAAGCCCATGGTGAAGGCAATTGGAGAAGCCTCCCCAAAAAAGCAGGTTGGCTAAATGAGAATGCACACACAACTTGAAGATTCTATTTCTGACTTGCCCATATTATTATTATACAGGTTTAAATAGATGCGGAAAGAGTTGTAGGCTTCGGTGGATGAACTATCTGAGGCCTGATATTAAGAGAGGAAACATCTCATCTGATGAAGAAGACCTCATCATCAGGCTTCACAAGCTCTTGGGGAACAAGTTACTTTACCCACAAACATTGATTTTTTCTAAATCTTCACTTCCCTTTTTCTTGGATTGGAATGATTGATCTGGTGGCTATGTTTTTGTGTCATATAGATGGTCGTTGATAGCTGGTCGGCTTCCAGGGCGAACAGACAATGAAATAAAGAATTACTGGAACACCAATTTGGGAAAGAAGGCACATCATCACCGTCAGATGTCTTCTACTCGTCGGATCGGTGGAGATAGTGCCAAGACCGGTACGAAAGGTACTCCTCTGATTACTACCACACAACCACTGACAATGACAAATAATGTCAAAGTTGTCCGCACTAAGGCCGTGAAGTGCTCTAAAGTCTTCATTCACCAAGAAGAGACACACAACAGAGGCCCGGTGGCAGTGATGACTTCAGATAAAACACCAAATGATAAGCTGAACGAACCATCGTTGCTTGAAGATCAGGATTTCATAGTGGACATTGACACGGAGGATAATTCTCTATCTAACTTCACAATTCTTGATGAAGCTCTTGAGCGATGGGACAATACATTATTTGGAAACCAATGTTTCTTGGACAAGAACCTTATGTTTTCCGACAGAATCCTCCAGGATTTGTCTGAAGTCAATGATCGTGGCCAACCTTTATTAGCTTCAGCTTTCAATCCCCTCACCTCATTACTTGATTATGGAGGAGATTGGATGCAATAGTAGCCTAAGTTGAAGTATACATTAGCTTGCTATTTCTAACCTTGTACTCCCACGACGATGCCCAAGTATGTGATATCAACTAACAAAGAAGAACTTCAAGCCTCTTCTAGTTTATGCTTTTGCTGAAACAATAAATCTCAATCATTTATATGCTTATGCGTCCCAAGTACATCATTTGTAGCTTACCTAACCCCCCCAAAAAAAAGAACAACTACAGAAAATAATGTGATCTAATATGGGAATACAATTATATAAATATGAAATTTTGGAAATTATTCTGATGATAGCAAGAACAAAAATAATTATGCATAATATATACGTACAAGGAAGAATATGCATTGACTAGCTCCCCACACCCTTTAAAAAATTAAAGAGGTTTTCTTAAATCTTAACTTAATAAAGTTGCTCAAACACTACTGTAAATTAAAATTCTGTATGCATCTTATATATGAAGAGAGATGGAGGAAGTATTGCTCCACTTGCCTTTGTTAAATTGATCAAAAATTAATATTTAGATATGTTGGAAATAATGGACAAGATATTCTATTTATAGAGGTTTTCTATACACTAACTGCCACGGGGTGTTTTGAGACTTGAAAGATGGCTTCAAAATCTCTCGTGTGGCAACTTAGTCCTTGTTCTCGCTAAAAATTACTTCTGCTCAACCGAGTTATCAGTTAAAGTTGATAACACTGATTCCCAAATCAGTCGATAGAGCTAGGAGAGAGATTCTGTTTCCTAACTTGTGGGTTCTCAAACTATTCTAAAGAGCGTTTGGTGTGAAAGGCGAGAACAATCTAAAGTAAACTAAGTAAAACTAAAAACTGGAAGAATTGAAGAAATATAAATTTGATTGATATGTGTTAGGAGAGGATTCCCATTGTATTTACACTTGGTATTTATAGGCTACGATTTAGTTTACATTCAAGTATCGTATCTATACAGGTAACTATCTGATATGTTTAACAAATATCTACAAAACTTCAAACTCTTGAAGAGTTTCAGGATAACTAAACATCTATCTTATCTAATCTTTAAGCCTTCAAATTTGAACGGATTATCCCAAAATCTTATCCTATCCGCATATCTTTCAAATTTGGGATCTCATCTTATCCGTATATCATTAGTCGATATCTCATTTCAATCGGTTACCAGACCATATATCACTAGTCGATATCTCTTTTCAATCGGTTATTACCCTGAAATATTTGACTGGCTTCCGATTACTAGTCGATGTCTAATGGTTATTTTATTCTTAAAATCAGGTGTTAACATAAGGAAAGTTGTTACCGCACTTTGACTTGGCAGCCATATTCAACTGATTATGTATCGGTTAATTCTACATCGGCTAAATCTGTATCGACTAAATTTCCTCGGCTAGCTACTGGTTATCAGTTCTTCCTATTCCAATTAATCTTAGTTCAGATGTTGGTTTCGGATAAATAATCGAATAAGCTAATTGTCGTAATCGACTATTAGCTAAATTATATCTTGGTGTTACCAGAACGTTTATGTCATTTATAAGGAAGAAATATAACATATACTAATTTTTTTGCACTATTAATATTTAATCTTAGTAGAGCAATGACTAGTAATAATTTATGGATAATATGTCAATTGAATATATATTTTATAATTATGATATAATTATAATTTTATTGCAAAAATCTATTTATCTTTTACACCTTATCTTCTACGTTAGTTAATTCATTAAATATGTTTAAAATAATGAGTGACTTTAATTAATTATATCATAAAATCTATAATCAACTTATATAAACCAACAGTGACCATATTTGAACATCGAAAGTGAAGGCCACACCTTTGTTGAATAAAATGATGCCATGTTTTCTCCCCTCCATGAGGACCGCACATATGCAGTCACTAATAAAAACCCTCGATACAAAATGTGAAATTGATACCAATTATCTTCATTGTTTGAGATGAAACCGCACTTGCTAACATCATTATAAACTTGAATACTCCTTTGTTTATCAATTTATTTGGTTGCACGAAGTCCTATCCAACATTATCTAGCATTATACCCTCAAATGTCTTATCAGTCAATTGTTGAGCGATCCTACTCCTGTATCTATATGTGACTTCCTCCTCTCTGTAGCAACTCAATAAAAATGTCTCCCTTTAACTTTGAATGTGGTTGTCATATGGATCTTTTTTCTCATTACTTTCCTTTCACTTTCACGAAGGAGAGTAAATGTAGACCTCCAATTGATGGGATATATTAAAGAGAGGTGTTTTCAGCTTTCTTTTCTAGTACGCACGTGTCACTGCAGGTTATTATGGGGCTTTACTGGTACAGGTTTATCCACTTACTATTCATGCACTCTTGTCGGTCAAGTGCCCCCAAAGTTAAGGGATACTGTTCAATGTTCATTCTACTCTCTGCAACTCCCTATTTATAGTATACCATCTGGGAGTACAAGTAGCTCCCAGTCACTGACTGACAAAGGTAACTCTCTAATTATTGACTCACTATATACATAAAACTCAATTTCAAAAGTCACCATTGATTTCTTCTGCTCAGGTTGAAGCATGATTTTATTGACACATGTAAACCACTCGTTTTACCTTATTAATACAAGGGTATGAAAGAAAAGCTGACATTTCAGAACCCTTTTCCTTCCTGTTAAAACGTATATGTGATCGAACTATGAATAGACGTGAACATAGGCCAAGTATTTATGATGATAAGATGGATGACATTTCAGAACTCTTTTCCTTCCTGTTAAAACGTATATTTGATCGAACTATGAATAGACGTGAACAGAGGCCAAGTATTTATGATGATGAGATGGATTAGTATCATATACATACTGTTAGGTTTGCTGGATATTATAAGTAGTTTGTCTGGTAAGCATGTAATCGAGTTGATCCTAGTAAGATAACTAC
Source organism: Erythroxylum kunthianum (assembly GCA_024582655.2). Lineage (NCBI taxonomy): Eukaryota > Viridiplantae > Streptophyta > Magnoliopsida > Malpighiales > Erythroxylaceae > Erythroxylum > Erythroxylum kunthianum. The sequence goes on from JANIMX020000566.1 coordinate 152,595, forward strand.
CTAGACCGGCATTTCTGATTTTCATATGCCGTGTGCTAATGAATTTTAAAATTTTTATCGCTTTCCAATTCATATTTCGCCGTTGAGATATTACGCATGGACCTTTTTCTTTTCCCCTCAATCTTTTAAAGGCAAAATAGAAAGATAAATGTTTGGGAAACTGAACCTTGTTAAATAAAGGATGATGTTTTGTGACACATTCTAATTACTTAACTGTCAAGTGCTGCAATTTCGTTAGACAAAGAATGTATAATCAATTGCCAAAAAGGAAACAAATCAGTCATTTCAATCTTGATTAAAGCTAACGGTAAAGTGAAGTCCATCTCTCTAATCATATAGATACAAGAGAAGAGAGGGATGGGGATATACATTTTTCTTTTATTTTTCCTATCTATCAATGGTACCTAGCGTTAAGTTAACTGAAGAGGGAAGGTTGAACCGAATCAATATCCGTTGGCAGTTGATAAGATGTGAAGATGTTCCTTAACAGACATTGTGAGACTGTTCGTGCCATGCTAATCATGGTAAAACCCTAAATAAGAATGACCGGGAAAAATAATACTTACTTTGCGTGGATAAAAGCTACAACAGTAGCTAGGCTAGGACTTAGTTGGACCAGATGTCATGGAAATGCATAACAAGGAATACTATTCAAAACACTGTTTTGAGAAAGCAAAAGTCATTCAAGAAAAACTGAAAGGTAATCTTGCTTTACATTTAAAAGCGTCCAGTTAATGGAATTAAGAGGATCTAAAGCAACTGGTTTATAGCTGGACTCACTTTCTAGACCTTGGTGGCATGAACTGTGTGACACAGTTCTAAGTCAGTCATTCTTCCACATAGCTAGTAGGTATATCGCTTTTTAAGATATGATTACCTGTAAGAAAATTATTGTTTAACTCGGAGGCTTAGATTGTAATCATGTTTGTTCTAAGTTTGTGGAGCATGATCAAAACTGTTTAATATATTTATATTAAAAGGTAACAGGAGAGCGCCAGCAACTTGTTCAATGGCTACATGATCTACAATAGAAAGAGCTTAAAGGGAATATTTCCTAAACGGGTAAATGAAAAGGAGATCTAAACAAAATCATGATCGTGCATTGAATATATTTTTTTTTCGTGACTAGAACCTAAGAAAAAAAAACGAGAGAGAGAGAAGGAAGAACAACCAACCAAATGGCTCATGACTTGTTAATGGCAAGAATCACAGAGTCATAGCGATAAAATGAGTTTGTCGGGTCACTTTTTAAGGCCAGGATTGGAAGGAGGTAGTGATATGTTACACTTTGTGTCGAGGCAGAAACATTTCGATTATGGTCTTAGCATGTAGCAGAGGATAAACATTAATAAAGAAAAAGAATACTAAATGAACATATAGATGGAGAGGACGTGACAAGACGGACCTAAAAGTGATGAGACGACTAAAAGAGTACCAAGAAAAAAGTCAATTAATAAGTGAGAAGTTCTCTTTTCATGAGGGTTTAATTATAATTAAAGGCAGAGAATAAATTTCCATGGTTTAAGTGTAGTCTTCTTAGATTCCTTTGAATTGCTGTTTCGTGTTCCCTAATCACTAGGAAGAAAAAGCGTATTCATATGCACTAAAGTGATGATTTAGACGGTGTTGAGTTCATCTCCAATCTTAGAGATCAATCTTTTATTGCTTAGGTTAAACCTTTAAGCCCATCGTTTCTTGTCCCCAGTTAAGGCAGCCAAGGGTGACCCACGAATGCGAACACCCCGCTTGACCACAATTACATTGAAGAAAAACATAGTTCTAGATATTGTGATTGCAGTCATATGGTTGTGGGGGCTTATTATTAATATTATTTTTGAGCTTTGCTTCTTTTTTTGTTGTGGCATTGGTGTTTTAAGCTGAACATATTTTGTTTTTCGTTTTTTGAAAGATTAAGAGATAGGTAACAGAGATAGACAGGAAATGGAGGATGTATGAGAATTGGATGCTGGAGACCAGCTAAGGTGGGGAACATATTCATATGGACCTTGAAAGAAAATACATAAAATGTATGTATAGGGTAGATAGGCAAATAGGGTGAATCAATGCGTTCCCTCACTTAAATGGGATTAGGGGATTAGCAGATTGTCCAATAGGCACAGTTTTGAGGTTGTGGACCATCCTTATTTTTGTCTAGATAGTGCTAAGGAATATGGAAATACAAGCATGTTTTCCTTTTTCTTTTTTCTTTCTCATTTTATTTGACTTGTATTCATTAGGTGATGTTGGAAGATAGGGGCTTGGAGCATACTGGGTCCCAGCAGCAAAATCATCTATAAAGGGAGGTGGTGTGTCTTGTCCCCCTACAGTTGACCCTCCTGAAGAATGGAAAGGGAAGTGCAAAATAATGTCTCGCTTTCTTTACTTTCATTTTCTCATGAAGCAAAGGTGGATGAACATGAGCTACCACAGCTTTGCAAGTATCCTCCTCTCCAGTAGATTATAACTCTTCTACACGAAGTTAGCTATGAATTACGAGTATCTAGACTAGACAAAAGGGTATAGCACTAGTAGGCTTATACCATAGCCAGACTAGACTCCTCCATCACCCTTTTAACTACTCCTATAATTTCCTTCTCTTTTGTCTCTCAAGTTCATTAACAAGAAAACCATAATAAAAAAAAAAACATATTGAAACAGCTCCTTCAATGCCACTTTTTTTTACTCAATTTGTAGCAAATATGTGATAAAATGAGATACAAGAGTTCAACTTTCTCGAGGCACAAGGAACTTCAGACATTTTAACAACCCATAATGTGGATGAACGCTGTATGCTTTGAAGCATACCCGAGGAATTGTACCTCTCAGGGTTTTATGACAAAGACAGATATCTCGCTTCCTGAAGTGACCAATATAATTAATTCAGAATGCAACCATGCAAGTTGGTGATATTGACTTGAATGTCACTTTCTCCGCTGCCCGAAATATTGAAAAAGAAAAATGCATCATATTTTTTAACTGTATCAGAAACCAGGCTGCGCACGCCCACCGTACAAATCAGTGTCAGCATATTTGCTTTCAGCTTCCAACAAGAGACATATGGAAGCCCACAGAAATAACTTCAGACCTTACATATTAGTTTCACGCCGAGTAACCATTATGCCACAAAGATTGAAGAAATCTAATATAACAAGAAATTGCAACAGATCCACTACAACAGCACCAAGCCATTATTACATTTCTTCGTATGCCTTCATTTTCCTGATTGGTTCTGACAATTGATAGCTCGATGGAACTATCACAGAGGCCAGAGGCTAGCATCATGCCATCCAAGCTGAAGTCGCACTTGACCCGCATGGCCTTGGTATCTTTTAGACTTGTCTAGCTCAAAAGGGGAACTTCTAGAAAGAGTGCAATATAGTTTCCCCATTGGACTGCGGCTATGAAAGCAAGGCCAGAAGATTCCACACAAACTTGAAAAGAAAAAAAAAACATAGGGCACCATTAGTAGTCAAGACTATTACTCTATCATTGATGTTTAAATCTTTTAAACATAGTGACAAGAATCAACACAATTACCTGTATCTTTGAGGGAAAGAAGGCGGTAGAAAAATTATGTGGCGACCACTGTGCTCTCACCTTTATTTTTGTGATTAAAACTTAGATACTTGCTTCTGTTCTGTCTTTACAATTATCTGCTCAGGAATTCTCAGCAGAGATTCATATACATCAACCTAAGAAAGAGATCCAGGCATAATACTATTTTAGGCTATCATCATGTATTGATAGTTCAGTCATTTTACAATAATTTTTTCCATTAGAAGTTCTCACAATATTGTCTAACGCGAACTTCATTAAAAGATCTCAATCATACCTTTAGATTCAGAAAGCTTTATTGCCAAATTTAACAACAGAACAGTTCGATAAAAAAAATCAAAGTGCTAGGACAGTAATGAAAAAGGTACAATAGATAATTGAAATAATTTCCCCCTTGAATTAAAGTTTTTTTGAATAAGGAAACTTTTATTAAAAGAATAAGGAATGAAGCTCACAAAGGTCTGGAGCCTAGACCACAAAACACAAAAGATAACACATTAACAAAGAAAACGTGTTGCCCTACATTCACATGAATTATCTGAATAACTTATGTAATAATATATTTTCATTAATAGCTAATATAATGTTTTGAACTAAGTCTGGCTTTGCTTTTTGAATACCCTTAAATCTCCTTTCATTTCTTTCTCTCCATATATATTGCACCGAGAGACTAAATGCCAAGATAAAGATCTGTCTCTTAACAATAGCTGTAGCGGTAGACAGCCAATGGAGGATAACCGGGAAGCTAACTTCTTGAAAGTTCAGCAAATATACTAGTTTAACTGAGCTCCACACACTCCTAGAGAATTGGCATTCAAAGAAGAGGTATTCCCTGTCTTCCATTCCAGAACCACAAAAGCAACAGGAATTGGTGATTTCTGTAAAACCAATCCTGTCGGCTGTGCTTAGACAATTTTTGCTGGCTAACCACATGATGAAGGATGTCTTAGGAGGAAGGATCTTGTTCCAAATAATGTGAGAACAATGAACTGGAGGATTTTTCAACCTCAGAAAATCTCTGGTAAAGTTGTTGGATACCTATTGTATAGGTTTGTTTCTCCAGAGAAACATATTTGAAGCAAGGACAACGGAGAATAGTTGGGTATCATGTGATCTAGTTGTCTAGGGAGACTCCAAGAAGAATTTCTAACGAATTTAGACATTCTAGTGTGAAGAGGGTACGGGAGATTAGGAGTGAATTGCAGATTGATAAGCTTCCCGTACCCTAACCAGTTATCAAACCATAAGAAAGCAAGCTTTCCATCTCCTAATTAAAGTTAGGTTGAAGGACTTCATTGTATTTTTGAGGAGTATCATGACTGAAATCAAATAAGGAAAAGCTAAAGTAGGAATGGTATAGGGAGAACAAAAAGTAAAAGGACTGAAGATCGGGTTGATTTCAAGCAACTGAAAGGTATGACATCTAACCAAGCACCCCAACACTGACAGTTAAGTTTCGTCTTCAGATTCATTTGTTCACAGAAGTGTAGTGATAAATAAAGTGATTGTCCTGTGGGTAAGATAACTGCTACTTCACTCCTTTTATGAATGTTTAAACAGAGATGACTAGTTATTCTGATGAACATGCAGCTAATGTCTACTAATCATCTGATAACTTCACACTGAAATAGCAGTTAGCATGGCATTCATTTCCCCTTGTCTATTTATATAAAATTAATCAAGATTTCTAACAGAACGAGTAAATTGCGAATAGCCAAAATCACTAGTTTTTTATTTAAAGGACTTAGGAGCTTTCTTAAAAGCTTAAACTAAAAGGGATCATTTCTCCTTTATCCTATTAACTATCAAAAAC
>JANIMX020000566.1:213742-224848 GCA_024582655.2 Erythroxylum kunthianum
CTCCAGGAATGGCTCAAAGGTCTGAACAGCTGATGTCCTTAGAAAGGGTCCTAGATTGTTTTTGTTGTGTACCTTTTTGGAAAGAGTCTACGACTCTTATGCTTGTACAACTTGAATTTTTGTTGTATTAACAATGTTCTAGTTATGAATGGAAATGGAAATTTTTAATTAGTGTTTTTCCACAATACTAATGATGTTCATTTCTGTATAATGCCACCATTGATTTCTTAGTGATTGCTCTAGCACACCACCTTTGTAAGGTATGCACTCGCATGTCCTCGAGATGTACGGGTGTATGCTTTGCGGGAGTGGGGTGTTACAAGACTGATGGTCAGTCAGAGAGGACCATTTAGATGTTGGAAGACATGCTGAGAGCATGTGTAATGGAATTTCATGGGAGATGGGACCGACACTTGCCTTTAATCGAGTTTGCCTATAACAATAGCTATCAGGCAAGTATCGGTATGCCACCATATGAAGCGCTTTATGGGAGGAAGTGCAGGATACCTCTATATTGGGATGAGGTTGGTACGACAAAGATTGAAGGAGTCGAATTGATAGAGGTTACCACATAAAATGTAAAAGTCATTCGGGAAAGAGTGAAGGTTGCCCAGGATCGGAAAAAGAGTTATGCGGATTAGAGGCGACGACCTTTGGAATTTGCTATGGATCATATGGTTTTTCTTCGGGTAGCACCGTGGAAAGGTGTTATTTGCTTTCAGATTCGAGGGAAGCTGAACCCTCGATACATTGGACCTTTCAGGATCCTAGAGCGAGTTGGGACTATGGCATATCAGGTAGAGTTGCCACAATAGTTGGAAAGAATCCACAATGTCTTTCATGTCTCAATGCTTAGGAAGTATATGCTGGATTCATCACACGTGTTGGAGACCCCTCTAGTAGAGCTGAGGGAGGACTTGACTTTTGAAGTAAAACCGGTACAGATTTTGGATCGGCAGGTAAAAAGGTTACGTAGCAAGGAGATTCCCACAGTCAAAGTTCTTTGGAAGAACGACAGAGTTGAAGAGATGACATGGGAGCCAGAGGATGCTATGAGGCGTTAATACCCCCATTTGTTTACAGAAGCTGGAGTTACTATTGAGGGACAACTTGAACAGAACTGAAAATTCAAGTGTCAGTTACAATCGGACTTCTCCAATAATCAAGCCGAATATAAAGCGTTGGTTATGGGTTTGAAGATCTTAATATCTATAAGATCCCAATACATACAAATAAAAGACAATTCTCAGTTTTTCATTGAACAGTTGACGGAGAAGTACAGGTGCAACAGTCGCAAGATGCTGGAATGTCATGAAACAACGAACTCGTTACTAAAACAGTTTGCTGATGTAGTGATAATGTATGTCTCGAAGGAACAAAATGGTGAAGCAAATGATTTAGCTCAACATGCTTCTGGCTATAAGGAGATAAAGATCATGGACGAGCAGATCGATGATTTAAAGGAGGTCATGGTGCTCAACAATCAACTAACTAAAGACTGGAGGATAGAGATTATCGATTATCTTAAGAATCCCTCGACAACGGTGAATTTCAAAGTAAGGCATAAGGCCTTAAAATATTTTTTACTTGATGGAGAACTAATAAGAAGAGGAATCGATGGAATATACATCAAGTGTGTGAGTGACGAGTGGGGGGTGGGTGACTGCTGGGTGTGTTCTGGTCTGGGTTTGGATCTGGGTCAAGTCAACCCGACCCATATCTAATTTCTTATTTATTGTTTTTTTAATTAATAAATTTCTGTTTATTGAATTTTTATTTATGTTAGATTATTATATAATTATTAATTTACATAATTAAAAATAAATAAAATTTATAAATTTGTTTATAATTGTGTAATTTTTATTGCATTAAATATTTATATGAATTTTAATAAAAAAAATTATTTATAGTAATTCACAATAAATGTAGAATGTGTATCCAACCAATCTAATATAATTTTATTCCTTATGCAAAAAAGTTTATGATAATAGTCAATACAATAGTTTCGGTATACATAACTAATTTGTTTATAAAAATAACCAATACAACTTGAAGTGGGTTTCTTTATTATTCTGTAATTTTTTTCTTCATTGCTTGCACACTGTCAATATTCTAAAAGATGAAATTAAGTTGTTCACACTAACTTTTAGACTTGTTACATTACATCACTTAAATTTAACATATGAGTATGATTTTGTTTAATACTTAGCATGTGTATTTGCTTTTGTTAGATATAACATATAAGTAATCTTTTACATTCAAAAAATTTATAAGTAAATCAAGAAATGATATTTTTTAAGTTATATATATTATATGAGTATGCTTATGTTGGACAATAACTTATAAGTACCCTTTTCCATAGAAGAATTTCATTAACAAAATTAAGATTTGATGTTTACAAGATAGATATAAAAAAAACTATCTCAATTTTGTGACACATATCTTTATTTATTTTACAGATAAATAGAGGGAAGTTCAAGTACGCCTGATAATACTACAATTGCTTCATCTGGAATACTTAACGATCCAGCTTGGGCTCATTGTCGGTTGGTTCCTAGAATGAGGGGTCATACCGTTTTTTTGTACTTTAACAAACATATGAAAGTTGGGAGAATCACAAGATTAAATAAGCATTTAGCTAGTATGAAAGGTGATGTTGAGCCATGTAAGAAAGTGAGCCATGACGTGAAATGGAAAATGAAGACTTTGATTGACGAATATCAACATGAAAAAGATAGAAGGTAAAGATTGAACTATGAAATTGGTAGTGGGAGTTCCTTTGTCGTTAATCAGAATGATAGTGGAGATGTTGGAGGTGGTAGTAGTAGTAGCATTCCCACCCAACAGGAAGTTGATGTTACAACTGATGTTAGGAAAAGAAGAAGATCATTGTCTAATTTTTTTGCACCACGAACAACTTCTGAGGCTTAACCTTCAATTCGTAGTACCTTACAAACTAAAGAAGTGGGTCAGAATGTGGACATGACAATGGCTAGATGGTGGTATGATTCAGGTGTTGCATTTAATGTTGCTCACTCTTATTATTATCAGCTTATAGTGGATGTCATTGCCTCTTATGGTCCAGGATACAAGGCTCCTTCAGCTGATGACTATAGAGGTAAACTTTTAAGTAGCTATGTTTATGAAGTTAACAGTTATTTGAATGAAAGAAGAATGAGTTTGGCTACTTTTAGGTGTTCAATCATGTGTGATAGTTAGACAAATAGGAGACATGAACCTATTATCAATTTTTGGTTTATTTTGCAAAGGGTTCAATGTTTTTGTAATTTATTGATGTATCTGGGCTTGTTAGGAATACTGATACTTTATTTGAGATATTTGATGAAGTTATTAATGAAGTGGGGCCAAAAAATATTGTTCAGTTCATTACTAACAATGATTATGCTTATAAAGCAGTTGGAAGAAGATTGCAAAACAAGTATAATTGTTTCTATTGGACCCATTGTGTTGCACATTGCATTGACCTGATGTTGGAAAATATAAGAGATGCTAGGTATTTTCCTATTATTGATGAGATTGTGCATAAAGCAAAGAAAGTGACAAAGTTCATATACATTCGTGCATGGGTTTTGAATTTAATGAGAAAGGAATTCACCATTGGTAGGAATTTGTGTCATCTTGTTGTTACAAGATTTGCATCAAATTTCTTATCACTTCAGTGTTTTGTATTGATGAAGAAACAGTTGAGAAAAATGTTTACAAGTGATAAGTGGATTGCATCTCAACATGCTAGGTCTAATGCTGGGTTGGAGGTGAGTAGAATAATAATTGAAGATACTAAATTTTGGTCCTAATGTCAATTTGTTATCTGAGTTTGGTGAGGGTACTTCGTCTGGCTGATAGTGATGAGAAGCCTACAATGGGTTATTTTTATGATGCCATGGAGAGGGAGAAGGAAGCAATCAAGGCTAATATGAAAAATAGGCCTTCTTTATACACGCCTTATCTTGCAATCATCAACGAGAGATGGGAAAGACAACTTTACTCTTCGTTGTTTGAAGCTGGTGCATTTTTGAATCCTAATGTCTATTTTAGACCAACTTTTATGAAGAAAGTTGAAGTTAATAGAGGAATGCTATTAACTGTTACAACAATTGTTGCCCATGAGATGATGCAAGATCTCATAAGCTCACAAATGGAAGTTTATAAGGAGGCTTCTAGTGATTTTGTGTTGCCCATTGCTATTCGTCAAAGAGATAAGCTTAATCCAAGTTTTTTTTCCACTTTTGTTACTTGATGGAAATTATTAAATTAATCATCATTTAATTTTATTTATAATATTATTTTTACTGTCTTACAATTGCTTGGTGGGACTAATTCAGGAGTGGTGTTCCAGAATTGCAAAGATTTGCAATTCGAATTCTAAGTCAATGTGTGAGTGCAACATGGTGTGAAAGGAATTGTAGTACTTTTGAATTTATTCATTCAGGGAAAAGGAATAGATTGGAACACAAAAGATTGAACGATTTGGTCTTTGTTCAATACAATTTAAAGCTTCGGGAAAAGTATGTTATTATCATTATTAAGTTAGATCATCTATCAAACCTGGTTCCTTAGAAACCTAATCCGCCAAAAGATCAATATTATCAATGCAAATTGGATATACTGAATTATATGAGTGGCGTGGAAGATAATCTTGGATGAGAAAGTATTGATATGTCATTTGCTGCAATGAATTTGAATGCTGGTGATGATGAGGTTCCTCTTAATGATGATGATTTTGTTCCAAATGAGAATTGTGGTTAATGCAGTTATAGCGGGTATCCAACAATTGAATGAAGTTCCAGGTTTTTGTTACTCATCTTCTTTTAATTTTACTTATGTTTGATGTATATGTTAAATTCTATATATGCAATATAATTGTAAATGTTTTTGTTTTAGGTTTCACTTTTAGTTGGTTGTGTTTTTCATCACGAACTGTTGTTGTAAATTGTAATAGCTAGAGAGTTAAGGATATTTATTAATCTTTTTATTTGATGTTTTGATGTAGTTATTATTCATTATATAATGAAATTGTACTATTTTAAATACTTTGTATTATTCTTAATTTTATGTTTGTATGATGATTAAATGATCTTTTTCATATTAATTGTAGTTATTATTTATATATGAAATATGTGAAAATTCATGTTAATAAAAATAAATAAATTCATGTTATTTAAAAAACTTATTATGATTTTTGGAGTAAGGGTTGATGTCAAATTATAAAGTATACAGTATAATATATTAATGAACTATTTTGCAATTTTAAAAAAATTCAGGGACTATTTTATAAATTTAAAAAATTGTCCGAAACGGTATCCGATATTAACCGATACTGATATAGTACCGTATCAGAACTAAATCTGGTACAGTATCCGAAACGGTTTTCATAACATTGGCTTTTACACTGTTATTTATTTAATAATTTTATATTTTGTTTGGACTTTGGATTGATATAACTAATTATGTGATGTTTATTTGTTATTTTATTGATACAAGTATATGATAGTTTTATTTAACATATATGTTATGAGTTATTATAAAGAATTTTATATAAAATTGATTACCCATAATATTTTTATAAATACTTTACTTTTATAATATTTCGTAAAATTTTAAAAATAAAATTTTATAATAAATAAATTTTAATTTATGTCAAATAATTATAATTTGTAGATAAAAGCTGAAACACTAAAATATAATTAAGTTTAAAATATTTTATAAATTATAAATGAAAATTGTAATTGTAATAATCCTTAATTTATTATAAAAATTAAGCAAATATTCATTTTTAAATTTAAATTTAAAATTAAAAAGTGTATGTGTGTGTGTTAGAGAGAGAGAGAGTAAATAGGGAGGGCAAATTAGGTGTTAGGAAAAACATTTTTTTTAACTAAAGGAGGACAAATTATGTGTTAGGAAAAGCATATTTTTTAACTAATTGATGCAATTTAATTAGTTACAAGTAAAGAGTAACTCTTCCTAGTATTTTATTCTAAAGTGAAGAGTAATCTCATTTAAGAAAAAAAATTACAACTCAAAAGATTTCACTTGATTACTTTGATAAAGATAATAAATTCTCAAATATTTGAAAAACCTCAGGAATATGTGTATAAAAATATCTAAATACTTTTAGAAACGAGAACCAATAAGAAAACATATATTTATAATGTTTCAAGACCTAAACTAGTCATTGGAAATAAAAATTAGCCACCATAATGGCTAAACTGGCACATTGGTTAATTAGTGTAAATACACAAAATTCACTAGTCATAGATATTGGTTGACCAATATATCAATCAATATTGCTAAAAATTGTGGGTACATTAATTTTGATATCTTTAACTTACATTGATTGACCATTATCTCATATAAGTCAACCAATCCTCCAAAATTATGATTTTAATAATTTCAAATTATCAAACTTTATTATCTTAAAGCAAATACTCTTCAAAAATTTTCCTAAAAAATGTTTTCAAGTTTAAGAGTTTTCTTAAATTAAAATTTTAATCCTTCTTGATGAATGAAAATGCAGTTATCTTAAATGATAATATGTTTATGCATGGTAAGCTTTTACGATTATCAAAATGACTAAGTAAAATTAAAATAAAACTTTATAAATTATCTAAAACCTTAACATTATAAAGACAGATTGCAAAAATCAAGGCCAAAGCTGAACAGAATACATCTAGCCTACAATCAAGCAAGACCGTTCAATATCAATTTTTGTATATTCTTGTAACAACTGCATAATTTTAGCTAAACTGATTTACATTGTCGTAAATAGCTTTTACTAGCTGTGTATATAAGTCAGTTTTTATTACATCAATAAAGTGTGGAAAATATTCATTGAAACTACGGCAATCCTTGTTCCTTTATAAACATGTCTTAATCTTTTTTTGTTCTTCACTTTGATTTTCACTTCGAATGAAGCAAACTTCAATTTTCCTCTATAAACTTTATGAAACGACTCTTGATTTATGCATGGCTACAATTTGCTTTCATATTTCTTTTTCATAAAAAATAAAACTCACTAGTATTATTTATGTTCTATGAAAAATATTTTATAATATTAGAAGAAGTAATAATAAAACCAAGTTCACACATATATAAATTATTATATCCTCCTTAATTTATGCATGAAAAAGATTACATGTTCAACTTTTTTTTTTGAATAAATAGTTTAGGGGTGCAATACGAGGACTTCTCAAGAGGTCACTCATCCTAGTACTATTCTCGCCCAAGCACATTTAACTTCGGAGCTCTAATGAGATTACATATTCAACTTTTAAGTGCACTTATAGACATGATAAATTTCAATGTAATATCAAGTTTAAATTGGACATCCAAAATTTCAAAAAAAAAAGTTCAAATTGACATTCAATTATCAAACATATATGATAATCTTTCAATTATCAACTAGATCTAGTAGTCAATAAAATATATACATATTCGATACTCCCCCTAAATCTTATCTTACTAAATTTCTCTCCCTCTTTTTTAAAACATCAAAAGTCAGTTATATGGAAGAGGAAAGCGAGACTGAACTAATTATATAATTCATTGAGACAATGTATTGTGAGGCCAAGGAAAGAGTCAAGATCACCTTATAGTTGAGTAAGATGACGAGTTGTCGAAGCTCTAAAAAATAAACAGATTTTCAATCACAAACAGTACAAAAATTTGTAGAAAAGTGGTGAAAACTAGATTAAATCTCAAGGGAAGTTAAATTGAAAATTTTACTTCAAAGAACATAAATAGAAAATGGGGGTTTGGAATTGATTAAAATAAACTAAATAATATGAAAAATCAAATAAAAGAACTAAGCGATGTTTTAAAAAAATCAATCCAAGAGTAGTTCACATTCAATTCTTCGGTTAATCATTGGCACTGAATATACTATCGTTATTAAATACTTAGTCGTCTAAATTTATTTAGACACTGGACAAATTCAATTCTTCTATTAGTAAATTAACCTAAGTCAATTCTTGCTATTAATCGATTTGATATGAAAAAGTCAGCCTAATCGGATTAACAACAACATTAAGAACTAAGAAGAGACTAACAACTAACTTTGATGTAGTCATTAACTAATCTCACAACTTACTCACTAGAAACAAAAAACAATTCTAAGATTTCATGCAAATAGAATATGGAGATTCTCTAAAACTCTAAAATCTTCAATATAAATTTTTAATAAAAAAAGTCAACCTAACAAAATAATTAAGACTATGAAAACCTAATGAAACTAATTATAATATCGCATGTAGATTTATATCTTCAAATGAAAATGTTTAGGATCATAAATAAGATCATATATACCTTGGTTGTAATGTTTGATTAATAATAAAAGGGTTTTAACGGTATTTACACTATACAACATAATTTTGTTCTTCAAACTTGTTCAATCATTATAGATACCTAAAATGTTATAAATGATGACCTAATTCTCCTCTTACCTCTCCTACTATTTTAAGTCAATTTATCTACACGTTACTAATGAGATTGATAAGATGGGTAAGAGAGACTTAGGTTGATCAGTAAATAGATTATATTCTATCATTAAGGTGTCCTGATAGTCCTACACAATAACTATATCATATCCAGTAAGTCTTATGAGAAGATTAAGCCCATAATAAGATCATGAATATATTAATAAGCCTACAAACTATATTTGACCCATTTCTAAAGACTATTTAGTTGTGGCTTCCATAAAAAATTTCTAACACAATACAAAATAAAATTAGTGGATTCATATTTAGTTTTTAGAGTAATAAAGATGAAGTGGAGGTACAAGGCTCTTTGTAGAGCCTCCAACCTTTGGAGGTCAGAAGTTTGAGTTGTGGATCAAACAAACCTTTTGAGATTATTCTCAAGGTTCTCAGGGTTGTTGGTTTACTTAAACTGTGTGGTTTGTCTGTTATTACATTCATCTAAGGGGGCGTTTGGTTTGGGGTAATATTAGATTGCTGTAATTATGTGGTGTAAGTTATGTAATATTATTGTGTTTGGTTTAGGGTTATGAGATTACCGAAGTAATCTGACACTATCGTCACGTCAACTTTTGGAGGTAATCTTCCAGAAATCTGATAACCTCCATTCACTTAGATTATTTGAGATTAAGAGATTATCTTTTTTTGTTTCCATTATTGCCCTTCGTTTTTTGCCCTTTGGGACAAAAGTGTCCCTACCAATATAAACAATTACCATCTTACAGTATATATATAAACTATCGATATTATAATGAACATTTAAAGTTTTTATTTAAATGATTTAATTTTTGATTTTATATAATTTAATTATGTTCAATTTTAATTTAATTAAATGTCAAATCTAATTTAATTTTCCTAATTTTTTTCAAATCTTATTTGAACTTTTTTTTTCTAAAATAAGGGGTCGTTTAAATGAATTCGGACAACAACAACAATATTCAGTAGAAATTTCGCATGTTTGATGTACGTATAATTATTGACAATGATAAAGGTTTCATATGTGATTTCGAGGTATGTTCTTAAAGTGAAATTAAGTCAGATACTTAATTTAGTTATACAATATAACTCACAATCAAACAAGTTTATATTACATTACTTAATGTTTAACTAAACAATATTAAGTTATGTTTTTAAGTAACATAACTTGACTATGTGATTACTGTAAACACATAATTAAGATTATCTGTGATAACTCCGAACCAAACAACCACTCATTGTTGTAAAGCTGAACAAGTTGAACAACATTGTTGATCTATTATGCACCGAGTGATTTTCTGATAATTTAAAGAGCAAACACGCTCCATATTTGTCATAAGATAAAAACTTTTCCCCCTTTCTTTTTGTTTTTTCTGTGTAGAATTCAATCTTGTAATATTGGGGCCTAGGACTTGTTGTGGTCCGTTAAACCATATGAACTAGTATTTCTTTTATAGGGTTTGTCTTTATAAAAATTAATATGAACAGAAAATTGAGGTTGCTACCTTAAGCATTAATCATGACTGATGAAGAATTAAGGACCCAAAAGTAGGTCCGCTGACTTTCTCTCTTCATGTATTATCATTATCAGCCCTTCAAGAGTAGCTCTCTCCTGTGAAAAGTCTCTTCCTTTCTTTCCTTTCTCAAATACTTATATATTAATAAGACGGCATTAATGAAATCCTTCCAAACATCATGCAAAACCGATATGGCAAAGCTCATATTCTTTCTTTTATAGTACAAAAAGTCAAATACAGTGCTACACCGTATGATAATATTGCATGACGTATCGTACTAGTGGTACTTGACATAGATAGATATAATATGGATTTACAAAAGAATCTAAAAATGAATGGCGCCCTTCATTTGTCAAATGGATTATATATGAAGGAAGAGTTTCACTTGCCATTCTCCTTGCTTGAAATTGCTTTCTGAGGAAAGCATAAAAGGACAACCAAGCACCGAGGCATCAGTGATCGAATTTCAACCCATATGTGCTCAGATATTGTAGAATAACGCATAGGTGGGGGCCAAATAATGACCAAAAGAATGTTTCATCAAAGAGGGTCAAGTTCTATGTCAACCCCACCAGAGTAGGGATGACTAATTTGGTGGACGAGACATAAGCCCACTACTCAAATTGTTTAATTTAACTTGGAAATGTATTATATTATCATCATTGCTGAAACGAAAGTCAGTCTTTCTTTATGGTTGAATTTGAGTGGTACAATTTTCAATACCATGTGTTCAAACAAGTCAATGAAAAGAAAGATTGGTCTTGATTTGGTTCTCTCCACCAAGATATAAGTTGAACTTCCAGCATCTAATCAAAACTATATATTTTTTTAAAGCATGGGTCTAAACTTGAGCTTAATGATGAAGAGCTAGAGGAAGGTTGTTGATGATGACAAGTAAATAGACAAGTTAAGAAAGGGAATGTTTTCACAATCAATTGTTAATTAGGACGAGGGCTATCAAATCCTGAGAGCTGCTTAAATTAATCCTTTGGTTTTGTTGTTGTCAATAGACAACTTTTTAAGCCAGTAGCAGATCTTACTAGAATAAGAAAATATTGATCAATTATTTATTTTAATGTTCTTATTGATTTTTTAAAATTCTTAATTTGAGTTTTGTG
>JANIMX020000566.1:281443-292654 GCA_024582655.2 Erythroxylum kunthianum
TCCCTGTGGATCGATATCCGTTCTTTACTACAGTGTACAACCCGTATACTTGCGGTATTGAGCGTAAAACTTTAAAGTGGTTTTACGAACCAACAAGTTTTTGGCGCCGTTGCCGGGGACTGATTTTTTTGGATTTACTGTTTAGCTTTGACAGATTGTGTTTGAGAGTTTTTAATATTTCTCCTTGTGTTTTCACAGGTTTATGAACACAAGGAACACACGCAGGACCATTGACACCACTGAAGAAGGGCTGCGTGAGATCACTAAAATAGAGAGAGATTTACGGCGAGCTAGGCGTGCAGAAAATATTCCAGCAGTAATGGCAGACGAGGCTGAACAAAACCAAGGTGAAAGAACATTGATGGACTTCATGAGGCCCGGATATAGGCCGCAAGGAGTGCCTAGACCTACCATTCAAGCTCAGCGCTTTGAGATCAGGCCGGCATTGATCAACATCATCCAAAACAGCACATAATTTTTTGGGCTGTCTAATGAAGATCCTCACGCCCATTTGGCCAATTTCTTGGAAATTGCTGATACCTTTAGGCAAGATAGAGTACCGGATGATGTTGCAAGGTTGATTTTATTTCCATTCTCATTGAAAGACAAAGCCAAAATGCTAACTTTGGTTACGAAAATTAACCGAACATTCCCTGTGGATTCGATCCTGACTCACCCTAGCTACAATTTTTAATGTGCAGAGTCAGGTAAATTTTGCATCGTACTCGACACGCGCTGTCATAGGGCCATACCGTTCTTGATCACCTTCCTTCAATATAATCTTCTTGCATCTTCCTATCGAGGAATCATGATGTCTCCTCTTAACATGTCTGAACCACCTAAGTCTTATCTCATTTACTTTACTATCAATATTAGCCACCTCCAACTTGTCTCTTATCACAACATTTCTAACCTTATCTCTTCTTATAAGGTTACACATTTAACGACCATCCTCATTTTTACCTTCATTAACTTATGACTATGCACATATTTGATGGACCAACACTCTGCCTCATAAAGCATAGATAGTCTAATTGCTAAATATTAGAATTTACCTTTTAGATTGAGTAATATATTCTTGTCACGTAAAACTTATGAGGTGCCTCTCCATTTAAGTCACCCTAAATTAATACGGTAAACTATAGTTTTAATAACTTATAGTTTTTTATGAACTTCAATTTTAAAAAAAAGGGATAAATCACATAAGTAATGTTTTTAAGGGATTTAATGTATTTCAAAATTAGAAATAACTAACAGAGCCCTTTCATTCTTATTATTGTTCTTTGTTAAATTATTCTCATTACTATTTATTTAGGGCTTACATTAGTAGATTTTCATGTGGCGTAGAAAATTTCAGTGAAATCACCTAAGTATTGTTGTATATTAATGTGTGAATCTGAGTGGATATTTATATGCTTGATGATATGACGTGTCATGTACGTCTTTTCGTTAAGAGAGTTAATAGAAGGGATTTAAATTAAAAAAGCTAATGTTATAGGATTAAAAAAAATAAAAGTACTAAAATGAAAATTAGTTATCATAAAAGACAATATTATTATATTAATTAACAATAAAAGGAATCATTGTGAAATAAACTCATTTTACAACGAGAGTATTTCCTTCTTCTCTTTCTATTGGTTTGTTTCAACAGGATAGGCAATAAGGGGGAGATGATTTTACAAACAAATGTGTACTTACCTCCATGAATGGAGATAATTGAGCTTAGATTAAGTGACTAACAAAAATATGAAAAGATCTAAAAGCCACAAATAACCATACTTGAAATTGGATGAAGGCTCTTGGTGATTAATAACTAGTTTCAAAGGACAATTAACTCTACTACCTACGGAAGAAAAAGATGACATAATTTACGAAACAGTTAAAGAAGACAGTGCAGCCGACTAATATAACTGCAAACCTTATTAATGTTTAAGAGTTTAATTATGGGATTCTCGTGTCAAGTTGGATCAAATTGATAGTGGGACGTTAGTGTGAAAATGGTTATCTTACAAGTTATTGCTCATATTTAGAGGCATTTTGGTTGAACGTTTGAGAGCAGTGCTAGTTTCAAATGGTTTATAATTCAACTAACAATTGTTTAATAGCAAACTTCAAATAGTTACTGATAATTGTACAAGTTTTAAATAATCCTTGATTTAATAAGTTATTAAAAGTGGCTTTTCACAATTAACTATCAGTTATTAACTACCAATTATCAGCTCAATTAAAAAGACTCTTAATCGTTAATTGTTTGAAGATGAAAGATATTAATTAAACGAAGGATTAGATTAAAGAGTAATTAATTAATTGGCAAGTCATTTTCGGGGCTCTGACTTAGAGGAGTAGGAAGAAAGTGGCAGGTGGACCCATATGTCGACGCACGCGTGCACGCCGCGTGGACCCCACTGTCGTTGACTTGGACATTAAAAGTCATACGCTCTGGGTCTCTGACGCCGCCCCTCCACCACCTCTGCCGCCGCCCATCTCCTCGCCCTTCACTTCTTCAATGTTGTGAACATTTTGTCTAAAATTATCAATTTCTTTTGCACCACCCAAATTTAAGACTTCATTAACCTTTGGCATGTTTTTCCATCTTTTTTTCTTTGATGTAAACATGCACGTATTAATATACGAGTGAAAAAAATGCCATACTTTTGGCGTTGTTGATGTAAATGTTAAATTTAGAGGAGAGCTGATACTTGATAATTTGATAATGAATAACATATAACTACAAGTAAAATTAGTTGATAGAACTTAGTATTAAGTATAAATTAAAAAAATAAGGGAATAAATTAATATATGCATATTTTAATCTCAATATGAGTTAAAATAAAATATTTTAAAAGTTATATTCACTTTAAATGTAAGATAATGAAATTTTAGAAATAATTATCAGTTCTCAACAGACAATTATTCAAATAATTTTTTTGGGTGAATTAGAGGATGTAATTATAGGCTGAATTGTGATTATTAAGTTAGTATGAATTTGAAAACTTTATGAAATATTCAATCACTAGTTATTATTAGTAAGATGATTTGAAAATTGAATCTTCTAATTTTGATTTAATTTATAATAAAGATATCAAAAATTATCCCAATGCACTTGATTATACTTAATAGTTAAGTCTGTGAGAAAAGACTCGATTTAAAAAAGTTAACAATATTATTAACTCAAAATAAAAACGTGGGCAGTTATATCTTTTTCGCTGATTTGCTATTAGAGTTGGCTCTAGTTGACTAAGAAATAAAATTATTTCCTCGTACAGAGACCCACTATTAGGCTTCCGAATTATCTCTGACTTAGAGCATATGTCAAAATGATCTTATCCTTGACTTAAACTAATAATCAAACTTACTCAGCACGTAATCATTGAATTCCAACATAATTGAGCCATATTATGACTTACATGACATCTAATGTGGTAATTTATATATCTTCACCTACCTTAAAGAACTAAAATGTAAGTCTTGAATGATATCTCAAGTCATCTCACCAACAAATTAATTTCACTTCTATGACAAATTAAAGTTTTGTGGTTGCAGTAAAAGACAAAAATTTTGGACGATCAAGAAGACAAACTTTGACGCTCCCACTAATGCTTTACATGAGATGCTGAGTTGATTTCAACTTCCCTTCAAGTGTGATATTCATTTCTTCTCAAACTCATGACTCTGAGGAGGTCAATTGTCTTGTCTTTGAGATCTAGTCAATCTTCCATTCCTATATGCATAAATAACAAATAAAAATCTACTACATTTTTCCAAAACACAAACGCGCACGCACGCACACATATAAGTGGCTAAATCAGTGAATTCTTAATTTTAAGGTTTTAAATTCGCAAATCAATTGATTATATTTGTAGTTAGTGAAACATTTGATGACTGAATTTTTAACCATCCCTACATGTTTATTGAGGTAGCTCCTTTTGTTTGTTTTACTAATCATTTTTATATCCCAACTAATAACCCAAGTTGAATGGTTCGGGATAGTGATCACGGGACTCAAACCCCAGTTTATGTAGTCCTTATAGATAACCAGATTTAAGCCAAATAGAGGTGAAATGCGGTTGTGGAATTAGAACTCTCACTGTCGTATGACACATGCCAAAGAATGAGCTTGTATTCCAAAGAAATTCCTCTTTAACTTGCCTACTTTTGACTGTTCTAGAGAAATAAGAGCTGAATTAATTGAAATATATGCCATTTGTTCTAAGCCCTGTTTTACCGTAAAGAAATTATAGAAGATATTGTTTACGAGTACCCTAGATGTAGATGATCAAAGTAGGAAAACAGCAACAAAAACAAAGCCCCGTGATCCTTGATCATCAGCTCAATCAGTAATCTCCTCATTTAAGCTTTCATCATCAACAAAAAAAAAACTTGTCAGTAGAGTAATAATTGAAAGCTATTGGAGTACTGCTTTAAAAATTCCATGAGACTGATGAGAATTTGGTTTATTGGCTATTTATTTGCGTTTAACGGTTATTTATTTACTTCATATCATTGCATAGGGAATGGAGTATGGTTATACATCTAGATTACTAATTTAAGCTTTTTTTGTCTCATCAAAACATTTCAAATCCATATTTATCCTACTAGCAATTATATTCTATACTCCCCTCAAATAAGACATAAATAGGTATTAATGTGAATCAACTAGTACATGTAAGAGTAGTTTTATTCTTTAAATTATTGGTGGTCCTGTAAAATTTTTTATATTGATTTGTTAATAGTTAACATTAATCAACATAATAATCAAGAATAATCCGTTCTTTCTTCCTTCTATGAGTAAGTGGAAGCTTACATGGCAAGAAGTTGTTGGGCATTGACCTTATGGCTGTGTAATATTTGCTTCTTCATCATTATTGTTGTTATTGAATGAATCCAAAGGAAAAAAAGATGCACAGAAGCCCAACAAAGTAAAAAAGAAAAGAGAAAATAAATATTTAAAAGGAGTCAAAAGACTCGAATAAAAAACAAATTTAAGAGAAATGTTAAAGAAAAAGAGAGAAGAAAATTAAACGCAAAATTCATAAAGATCTTTCCTTTGTCTACTCAGGTGACCCTAGAAATGTCAACCGCACCAACAACATTCCGGTTAGTTCTATTCTATTGATGTTACACCCTCAAGAACCCAAAACAGTCTCCAGTTTGGGTACTATAAATACCTTTAGTTGTAGCAAACTGTTTCCTATCATTTTATGTTACCACACAACTAAAAGCAAAACCTCAAAACAAAGACCAAAGCAAAATCGATAGTACGCAAGTGGAAGCACAAAGAAAAGTCCAAGATTTTATCAAGATAGCTGCTAATCTACAGCAATTTAACTCAAGAAACATGGCTGATGAATTCAACACAAGCACAAACTGGTGGGATTCCTCCAGAAACAGGTTTGATAGCGGGTCATCGTCTTCTTCTTCAGGGCTTAACACTTTAAGTAGCTTTGCTTGGCCAAGTGAAATAGTGGATGTCAAGGGAAGGTCTTCCATGGAGTCTGTATCAATATCAGATAGCTCTACTGTTTATCATGATACCCAGAAGCTGCAACAAGGGCAGGATCAGTCTATTAGTGACTTGAATATGATGGGTTTAGGCCTCTCTTCACATGCCATGGAATGGAACCAAACTTTACTGTAAGTTGATACACTCTTTGATTTGAGAGTTTTATTTCCTGTCATTTATTACTTTCTTCTTCTTTAAAGGTGTGTTCAAAATTCATGAGGTGATATTTAATCTTTTGTTCTAAATATCGTTTGATATCTTTCTGGCAGTCGAGGCGATAAAACTGAGAATAGTTTTCGTTCCATGTTGCAAGAGAACTTGAATTCGAACACGAATTATCAGCAAGAACGTGGAATCGGATCATCTCATGTTCACTGGAGGGAGAGAATGCTTAGTAGAGTAAGTGGAGATTCTTCTGTGAACGAGTTTAAGAATATAAGCCAAGAATTTTCTTTAGATCAACCTCATTTTAGTCCACATGGTAGCTCCAGTGATAGTACGGTCACATGTCAGCCCTTGCAGTGTAGCTTTCAAATGGATTCATCAGCTATCTATGGCAATACTTCAACTGTGTTTCAAGGGCTATTAGGATCTGAAACTCAACCACAGCAGTCTTCGTCGGAGAATCGATCCGTGAGCTATCAATATGGCGCAAATTATGGCATTAGCACCAATGAACTGTTGCCTTGGTCTAAAGTTCCTCAATTCTTGAGAAATTCTCCTCCCAAGCAACCTTCTCACAGCCACTTGCACTTCTCCAACAACGCACCCTTTTGGAATGCATCTGCCAGCCCCGTGACTGATGTTCGACCGACTTTTTTCCCTTCATTGCAACCGCAATTTCCTGCATTAAAATTTGAAGAAAAAACAAAGGTATGTATTTCCGTATATTTATCTATTTGCAACAGAAATATCACCAATCATATATATGGAGTGGCACGATGCGTTATATGCACTTGATGCTTATGGCGTGATATTGTCACAAGCATAAGGAAGAGTGACTGGATAAATACATACATGAAAAATACCTAGATCGATCGAACCACCAAGAAGTTTAGAGTTGGACTATTGAGAATGAGACGTTTTTGGTTCACTCATATTCCAGCAGAATATATCTGAAGTGCGGGATTCGAACACAGTACCGAAGAAAAGTGGTGGGAGTGAAGCAGCAACAAAAAGGCCTAGAAACGAAACTCCATCACCTATGCCACCCTTTAAGGTACAACCAATTTTGGTCGAAAAATCGTTTTCGACAAGATAAGGGATACACTCTAAGTTTTTTCCTCGGTACCATTTGTAGATGGGAATTTATTTTTGGTTTTTGATGATCATATAGGTGAGGAAAGAGAAGATGGGGGACAGAATCACTGCACTCCAACAACTAGTTTCACCTTTTGGAAAGGTGAGAAAAAATTTCTGAATTTTCTCTTATCTTCACTTTCAGAAGAAAATTGAGACGACCTTGATTCTTTGAAATTTATGATAATTTTCCTTTTTCTATCTTTTGTTTATGGGTTTCTTCAGACTGATACAGCCTCAGTGCTTTCTGAAGCAATTGAATACATCAAGCTCCTCCATGATCAAGTCACTGTAAGTTCCGTTAGAAACCTTGCTTCTATGAAGTGGGGAATTAAAGTAGTGCAAGGAAATCAATTCAACTTGGTTAAACAATGTATGTACCATAACGTGCAGTGAGGTATCAACCATTTTTGGCTCATATATTCTGTTTTAATATGTATATGTCAGGTCTTAAGCACCCCATACATGAAAAGTGGAGCTTCCATACACAACCAACAGGTACATATGCAATAGATTCTTCTTCCTAATGGCATATATGTAATTAAGCATGTTTTTCACTTAGTTAATGCCCATATCCAATTAATATATAGTAAAGTCTGTTGTCAAGGGTGAACTGTGAAGTATAGTCAGGTTAATTAGGACAAATAAAATTCTCCCTTGTTCTTTTTCTTTTTCCCCATTAAATTTACGTATATTTTTATCCTGCATTCTCTATGTAGAGTTCTGACAAGTCTAAAGACCCTGAAGGACAAAAACATGATCTTCGGAGCCGAGGATTGTGTCTGGTGCCGGTTTCGAGCACTTTTCCGGTTGCTCAAGAGACGACAGTTGATTTTTGGACCCCTACATTCGGAGGCACATTCAGATAGAAGATAAAGGAAAATGGTCGGAATTCTGGTGGAAGAACTTATTCTGTTGTATGCTACTAGTACTTACACATATAATATTACCAGAAACCCTATCCAAGCTGGGAATGATCGATAAGATCAAAGAAAAAAGGTAACATGAAGAACAGAAAACAGACAAGCGATGGAAGCCCACATAAACTGCTTGTCCCTGGATATTGAAAGAAGCCACAGTGTAGAGAAATTGTAAAAGAGAAAGAAAAGGAAATGATCCTTTAAAGATACATGCTTGCTAGAGTAGGGCCGGCAGCTACAGGCAAAATGATATTGTCTGGCAAACACATTGGGATCATTTGGTATAATATTGATCAATAATTGTAATAATTAAGGAATAATTATGATAAGATTAATGTTGGGTCTATAGAATGAGAATAGATGCTGATTTTAGGAGGGGAATAAGTGTTATGTGAAAGATTTGTTTTAGATAACAATAATTTTTTTTGTTGGTTCATGATTTAGTTTAATCAAGTAGAAGAAAGGATATAAAGGAGCTTTTGTTGTTTCTTTCTGCCACTGCTATATTGTGCACAGAGCTGGCACTATCTTTAGTTTTTATATGAGAGGAAGAAGAAGGGAAAAGAAATAAAGAGAATAATTGAATTCCTAAATATGGTAGGAGTGAAAGTGGGGGAATGTCATTTGATTGGAAATCTCTTACTTTTGATTTGTTTATGTGTTTGGAATATTGTGAGTGGAGGTCAGAAATTGGGCCACAGAAAGATTTTATAATTTTATTATATTATTTTTATGCTTATGTATGCTTTTGTGCTTTTCATCCAATGGTCACATTGAAGAGCTTTCATTGGAAGTCTCTCTTTCTTTTTATACTCCCATAGGCTATCCCGTTTACTCTCTAAAACTCATATTTGAAGGGATGGTAAAAAGAATGCCAATAGAGGTTTATTATAGGTTCCATACATCATAGTGTAAATAAAAAATTGGAATTTGACTACTTTCAATACTCCAAATTCTAGAATAAGTTCACTTTGAATAATTTTGAGAAATACATTAGTCCAACAAATTGAAAACTCATAAACCAAATGCTTAATGTACTCTAATAATAACTAATGATTAGCAAGGGGTACCTGATTCCAACTAGATGATCCAGATTGCATGCCTAATTAATGGGGTTATGCGGCTTTCAATTTCAATTTCAAACTACTTGTGCTCTTAGCTGCTTCTTTTTTCTTCTGACATTTAGAAGCATTTAGTCTATGCTATGAAAAACACATCTAATAATTTCAATATTTTTTAGAACATAAATCTCCTTTTTAGTCCCGTTAAGTAAGTATTTGTGTAAAGTTGTAACCACCGACTTTGCAGCTTTAACACCTATAATTATGACAAACCGATAACTATGAAATCCTAACTAACATAATACTGATTAAATTAGTTTTGTTGAATCAAGTGCAGAATGTTAGAGAATTTACAATGATGAAATAAAGTAGCAAGAATATCTCTTATTTGATACTCCACTTGACTAGTATGTATCGACTCTCCTACTTTACATGTTATAGCTTCAGCAAATAAAAGTATTTGCTTATGTTATCTCCTACCTAGTCCTAAGTTTGGCACCCTAAAGTTGATCACTTTCGAAATTCTTTTCTTTCTTTCTTCAAAGTTGCATCAACTTTGCCAAGAAACAGAAATGCGTCAAATAGAAAGAATCTATATAGTCTTCCATGTGATTTAGGACACCAAGAGTTTTACTTGCCAATCCGCATTTGTCTTTTATTTGAACTTCTTCCATTCTTCAATGAACTTTCTATCTACTGTCCTACAAGCTGAGTTACAACATCATTGTTGGAAAGTAACATTATTTTGGGGAGTAATTCCCATGTTGGTATTAATTCTTTATAATTTTGCGTGGAATTTATTGTTCAGTAGGCAAATAATACAACTGCAGAGCCTTGTGTACTGAATGCATGTGCTTCGTACATGCATCTCTTTATGCAGGGAAGAAGAAGAGTAATACTTCCTACTCAAATAGTCAGGAGTACATTCCACAGGAAAAAAGATACCAATGATTTTAACCTTTCCAAGATGGAAGTTAAATTAACAAAGGATAAGGATTGTAGCAGCAGCTTCTTTTATTGAAGCACTTCATCAACATTAAATGCATACCTTCTTATAGATTGTAAAACACAGAGAGTAAGGGTAAGAATCATGTACTCCACTGATGATACCGGCAGTTCAATGATATTGAGGTAATTCTAATAATTTGAGGTTAAGAGTTCCATTTCTCCTTGATTTTTTTATTATCTAAAGTTGTAGCGCAAAGTATGATGAAGCAAATCTTTACGTATTTAACCCTTCATTCAGTTGGACAAATATAACATTGCCCGCCAATGCAAATGTATCTTCATTTGGATTAGTGACAAGTATTTTTCAATTGGATTTCATCACTTACCTAAGCTTTTTGTCACCCAAAATGCTGCCACACTATGACCACTAAATAAAATTTATTCTAGACTCCATAAGGCAAGGAATCTTGAAACTATTCACGATTGGAATGATTGCCATAGACCCTCAAATTTGAACCGAATATCTAGTTTTTTAGCAGGCTAATGAAACAATAAAAGTTTTTGGGAAATAAAGGAGTCAACTTGCAACCCAGTTATGCTGCTTTAGATTATATTATAACATTAACGGGAATCCATTTATGTAAGCACGTACATAAGCAAAGAACATGATATGAACTAATATGTTACATCACTCCATCACAGTACCTATGCTCTCAAATTGACCAAATTAACCGGATAGATTGTCTATAATAGCATATTTAAGTTAGACTTATAAAGTTTTTTTACCTCCTTTTTAATAAGAGATTTGACACTACCTCTTATGTGAGATGTCATAAGACACAAAGAAAATTGCAAATTACCAATAAAATTTACCAACGTAATTAGTTTTGTTTGTAAATACCAATAAATTACCAAGTATATAATATTTATATAATTATAAAATAAACACCAACAAATCACTAATTAACTACTAACAAAATTATTAGCAACTAAAAAAATTGTTAGTAAATATGGCTTGAAAAAATGACACCATAAATAGCAACCAATTACTAAGAATAGCTTGAAAATATTTACCAACAAATTATTTTGGTTGGAAATTTTTTTACGATAATCAATAGCATTAAAATACCAATAAAAATTATCCCTCGGTAAATTAGTGTGAAAAATTCACACATATAACAAATAAAATGTATTTTTAATTAAAAATGATAAAAATTTAGAAAGATGTAATATCCTTTCCAATTATCTTTCTGATAATTTGATGTTTATAAATTGTACTAATTACATAAAAAAATCAGTTTGTTTCAATTTTTAAGTTTATATTTTTAGTTTTGGTTTCATCCGTTTTCAAAAATTATTAAAACCATAAAAGTGAATTTTCTTTTCTGTTTATGTTTTTCATAATTTAATTTCAATTAAATAAATTTATTTTAGTAACTATTAATAAATATAATTAAAATTTAAAAAGATCTTCAAAATA
>JANIMX020000566.1:411849-421879 GCA_024582655.2 Erythroxylum kunthianum
AAATAATATTTAAGTTTTATATAGGGTTATGGGTATATTTGGAATATTATAAATTCATTAGGGATAATTTTGGAATAAAAATTATTTTTTACAATCATTCATTTGAAAAAAATGAAGGATTGTGGACTTTCCCACCTCTTAAGTCGAAAAGTAAATCTTTAAAAAATGAAGGATTGTGAAGATGAAGAATTTTTAAAAATCAATATATTTCAAATTATTTTGGCTAGACAAACAATAGATTTAAGACAAATCAATAGATTGTTTACTTTTTCCCATCCAAAATCTATCAATCCAAATAAGACTTTTCAATCAGTTCTACATTTGTAAGCACACATAGTTGTAGATAGCTTATTAAAATATCAGTGATTCCAGAGTATTGATTCCTCTGAGAATTTATCACTAATTCTATTAATCTTAGTTAAGTAAACAAATTAAATAAAATCAAAGAGTTAATTTAAGAGAATTTATTTTCTAAAATAAAGAAAGCAAACAAAAAAATAACAAAGAAAGATCAATAAAACAAATATTAGGAATTTGGGTTTTACTTATATGAAATTCAATCATTATACACAATTAATTATCTAGGTTGAAATAACAATTAATTTAAGATATCTATATCTTCTGTCTTAAGTAACTACCACACGTTGGTACGTAATTCAACCTAATCAAATTTATTAAACATAATTATTCTATTTGATTATCATTGAAGTCTAGGATATCATTGTTCTCTAGAGTTAAAGTGTTTATTTTTCTAGTGCATATTTCATACTTCATTTGTCAGTCCGTAATACAAATCCTAAGATTGAATCAATTGTGGTCAATTACGATTTTAACATTAAGTTCAAATAAAATAAATATAACCAATGGAATAATCAACACATGTATACATAATTGAATAAACTCTTACAAGCTACATTCCTATCCTTAACTAGAAACTTTTGCCACTAAACATAATAAAAACTAAAGATAAATAGATAAATCTCAATATATAACATAATAGTAGAAGAAAAGAATAAAAGAAGATGTCACAATCTCCTCTAAATCTTCCTTCAATGACAAGAAAATAGAAACTATGAAAACTAGTTAGAAGTCATTGAAAAGATGTTAAGAACATGTATGTAGTCTACTAAAAGCTCCCTAGGTGAACTTTACTACAAGTATTTATAAATAGGGTAACAAAAATAGTGTTCTAAATGGCTTAAACTTGAAGAATCACGCATCCTTGTAAATTGTGATTAAGAACCAGTGCTAGACTAGCTCTAACATCATCATCGATTTTATTTATTTTTTTGTAACTTTTAATATTCGTGAGTCAAGGTGTAACTGTTGCCTAATACCAAGTTATAATTGGTGTCAGTTTTATATTTGTTCTCTTTGTATATTCAAGACAAGTATGATGTTGGTCTAAAATCAACTACGGTATTGGTCTTGTTTGAATTCTCAACTTCTTAACTTTTGTGAAATACAGACGCCTTTTATCCCAACAAGTTCGTCAACTATTGTGCCTTGCTCCACCAACTTCTCCGCTTCTTGATATCTTGTAGTTAGAATTAGCTCCCGAAGTCTTCTACAACAATAATAATAACAACTCAATAAAAATTCTGTTGATACGCGAAATATAAAAAAACTTAATAGTACGCAACTTTTCTTAAAATCTTTTATAAAGTTACTGTCCATCTTTTTATCCTTTAAATGACTTTAAAACTATCATTGATTGGACAAATACGGGGAAACTTAAACTAAATCTCATGTTATCTCCTTAAATTCATTACCTACAACATGATGAACTAAACATAGAAAAACATAATAAGTTTACAGGCTAAAAGTGTTATTTGCACCTTAACTTTTCACAAAATGGTCTAAGTAAGCTCCTACCTAATATTTGTAGTACTTTTTATCCAACATTACTAAAATAATACTTGTTGCACCCTGAATAGGAGGCAAAAATGGTAACAAAAATAATAGTAGGGACTTATTTAGAGTTTTTGTGGAACGTTAAGGTCAAAATCACACTTTCAACAAATATTTAAAGAAATCATTTTAAAGATACATCAACGTTTGGTTGGTCCAAATTTTCTAGTTGTGCATCACATAGGCTAAATTGATAACCTATATACTAGAAACTATAAAAAAAAATTAACCTTTTAAGATTTATTGTACTATCAGTACCATTTTGAAAACATTAAGGTGTAATGTGATACTATAAATAACAATAAAGGCTAACTTAAAAAAAAATTTAAATGATAGGAGTAAATTCATACCTTTTGCCAAATCCATGTAAACTATGTTATAAAAGTACCAAATACCAAGTAAATTAACCTCAGATAATATGTAAAATATCAACCTACCTTATTTTAAGAAATTGATGGTTTAATGCTAAAATGTATAAACATTCAATCAGGTTCACGGTATAAACTAATTGGTTTTGTATTCCGTTTCGTTTATTGTTTGTTATTCGAGTTTCCGATTCGTTTATTGTTTTCGTTATTTCTGTTCTGTTGGATTATGCATAGATTGATTTATATTATCTGACATGTGCGTTGCCGATTGAATAACAGTAAGTATGCATGTTAGACGACTATAGGTAACAGTCGCTTATAGTTTTATGTTTCTGTTTATGTCTGTTTTCCCACCAAGCGAAAGCTTAGCACGAAGTGTTTTCTCCGTGTAGGTCATGACAAAGGTAAAGAGCAAGCAGTGACTTCCAGATCGCAAAAGCCAGTAGAGTAGTCAGTCATGTACAGTCTGTTGCCTACTTTTGTGTAAATTTTTGTAAAGGCCTGCAAGGCAAAGCAATGTGTATGAAAAAAATATGTTATTAGTAAAAAGTGGCTAGACCACGCTTTTGATTTTGATTGTTCTACTGCAATTGAATTGCTTTGATTGAATTGTGATTCCGTTGCGAATGTATGTGTACTTATGTCCATTGCGTACGCATGTGATATGACTTGCGTGTATGTGAGTGTTGTGACGCACTCGGTATCCTCCTAGGAGGTATTGGGGTGTTATAAAAAATGTTAAAACTTCGCATGAGAAGGTGATCTATGTTTCGTAGGGCTATTTTGTATTCTCATTGTTTAGTTGTTCTGTATTGCAGGTTTGCTGCCAATCTTCATAAATGTGTCTGCCTACACATGATCTTCACTTGTGGTCCATATGGGATATTACTTTTCCATCTACCATCCCCCTTAATTAATGACTCAATAATTCAGTTGAATATCTTGGCCTTGAAATAATCTTGAAAGAGACTCGTTGGTAACATCTGAACATATCACTTGAGTTTAATTAAATGGAGTAACTTCAACCATAGACAGCTTGGACATGCCAATGTGCAGAAAAACTGTTTATAGAACCAGCTGCCATTGTAGACTGTTGTTAGAGGGCAAAACGTTTGGCGGTAAATTCAAAGGGTGATCAACCAAAACATTAATGCTGAAGGCTGCATTTGAAACTCTGAAGGAGAAAAGTCTGATGAATAATGATAAAACTAGAAATCATCGTACTCGTCTAAATTGAAAGGATACTTCTTCAGATTCTCTAGTCAGTTTGATATGAGAGAGGAGTTCTTAACAGTGGTTGAGCTCTTAACTCTAAATTCTTAGTACGTCCAAACTGCAGACCCTTAAACCTGGTACATAGTCACAAAAATCATGAGATCGTCGATGGATGACGTTTACAAGCTTGTATTTTCCTTCTGTTTTATATTCATCGTCAAAATGTCCAGTGCAGTTGACATCATGAACGCAGCTCAATCTATCAGGGACGGAGAGGCCATAGTTTCAGCTGGAAGAACATTTCGATTAGGATTTTTCAGTCCTGGGAGCTCTGGAAAACGATACCTTGGAATATGGTTCAATCTAGTATCTGACATGAATGTAGTTTGGGTTGCCAACAGAGAAGCACCTCTTGATGAATCTTCACGGCCAGGTGTTTTGGAGGTCACTAGCAAGGGGAATATTGTCCTTCTCAATAGGAGTAGGAGCATAATTTGGTCTTCCAACGCATCAACTTGCGCGACAAAACCGATTATGAAGCTTTTGGATTCAGGAAACTTAGTTGTGAAAAATGAGGGTGACAATGATACGGAGATCAATTTCTTGTGGCAGAGTTTTGACCATCCAGGTAACACACTTCTTCCTGGAATGAAGCTTGGAAGGAATACCAAAACAGGCCTAGACCGTCGCTTAGTATCATGGAAGACAACTGAGGATCCTTCTCCAGGTAACTACATCTACGGTGTTGACCTTGGAGGATACCCTGAGCTAGTTATGAGAGAAAATGGCATTGAACAATATCGACCTGGACCGTGGAATGGCATAAGTTTCAGTGGGACACCTCAACTGACTCCAAACCACATATACAGTTATGAATTTATTTTCAATGATCAGGAGATCTATTACCAGTACCTGCTTATTGATACTTCAATTGTTACAAAATGTGTTCTAAGTCCAGCTGGCCTCTACCAACGCTTCATAATCAGTGAACAAACTACTAGTTGGTTCCTTTATCTTACATCACAGGTCGACAATTGTGACCGATATGGCTTGTGTGGTCCTTATGGAAGCTGTAATATTAACAATTCCCCTGTTTGTGATTGCTTAGAAGGATTTGTACCGAAAAAGAAAGATGAGTGGGACAAGCTGAAATATTCAGATGGTTGTGTTAGAAAGACAGCTCTAAATTGCTCCGGGGATGGGTTTCGGATGTATTCAGGAGTCAAGTTGCCAGAAACGCGAAATTCCTGGTATAACAGAAGTATGAGCCTCAAGGAGTGTGAGAACATGTGCCGAATAAATTGCTCCTGTTCTGCCTATGCGAACTCGGACATTAGAGGAGAAGGAAGTGGGTGTTTTCTCTGGTTTAATGACCTAATTGATATGAGAGAATTACCTGTAAAAGGGCAAGTCATTTATATCAGGATGGCAAAATCAGAAATAGGTAATAAATATCCTATACCTTAAAACTAATGTGTGTTTTCTACAATTGTTGAATGACATGTTGATAGTAAATTGCATGCTAATGTAGATATGCTTCGCTTGAAGCTTGGGTAGCAATGCATAAGATTGAAAAGATTGCTATTTTCGCTTCTCTTCATGGCCTTAACTACATTATCACTGCTGCATTTCGTATCTTATATTTACTAACAGGAAGCTTTTATTTTTTATTTTTTATCTACTGACAGAGAAAACGAATACAACAGTCAGTTATCAGGAATGATGAAAATTCCTAGCGCATTTACTAACTCCTTATTTTTCTTACGACTAGACCTCTCTGCCATCAAAGCTAAATCCAAAGGGAAGAAACAACGGATAATTGTTATAAGCTCAGTGTTATCTGCCACATTGCTGCTTGTAGGCTTAGCCAGTTTGGTCTTCTGGTTCTCAAGAAAGAGGCAGCAGAATGCCAGTATGTTATCAAGTAGCTAACTAGTTTGTTTATGTTGTTCACTCAAATGCCAATTGCCAGATTGCTAGTAGATAAAGAGCTTATTAACATTGACATCTTGGAACTAGTCTGTTTATCCTTTGTAATCTTTCTAGTGCGACTATGCAGGAAAAAAGATTGAACTTCAGGAAGGAAATTGCCAAGAATTACCAGTGTTTGATCTGAACACTATTGCCAGCGCAACAAATAACTTCTCTGTTGTCAACAAGCTAGGAGAAGGGGGATTTGGACCTGTTTACAAGGTACTGTTCTCTATCATTGACACTATTTCTTCACGGATTCAATACGAGTCACTGATATTAACATTTTCTCAAAACATTCAAACGAAAAGGCTCATCATTAGCATGCCAATCGTTCCAAGAAATATGCCGTATGACATTGGAAAACTCAAGTGCATATAAGTTACTTACAGCTTGTGTGGAAGGTGTCTTACAGGGAATATTAAGAGATGGACATGAAATAGCAGTGAAAAGGCTGTCGAAGGATTCGAGACAAGGACATAACGAGTTCAAGAATGAAGTCATTCATATCGCGAAACTTCAACACCGTAATCTAGTGAAGCTTCTGGGATGTTGCATTGAAGCCAATGAAACAATGTTGATCTATGAATTTATGCCAAACAAAAGCTTGGACTTCTTCATCTTCGGTATGATTCCCTCCCAAATGATAAATCATTTTAGTTACTATTACACCTTTTTGAATGTAGATGAGTGATATTTTGTTGAAAGTCTGAAGACAAGTTCTGGCAACATAAAGTAAAGCCATTTGCCTACATTTATAAAATGAGGTCCACTTAATGTGAGCCTTTGCATCAAGTGTTATTATTCTTCAGCCAATGCTCTTTTCCCTTATGTATACCAGGCTGTACTAACTTCTGTCAAACATTTTACAGATGAAACACGGAGCAGGATCTTAAATTGGCCTAAACGCTACCACATTATCAATGGGATTGCTCGTGGACTTCTCTATCTTCACCAAGACTCAAGACTAAGAATCATTCACAGGGACCTTAAAGCCAGCAACATTTTGTTGGATTATGAAATGAACCCAAAAATTTCAGACTTTGGCCTGGCTAGAAGTTTTGGAGGAAACGAAACAGAAGCAAATACAAAGAAGGTCGTTGGAACATAGTGAGTATACTCATATATACACGTCTTATGTTGGTATAATTCGTGTAGATTAATCTTATGCCAATGAATTGAATTCTCTACAGTGGCTACATGTCACCAGAGTATGCAATAGATGGCATCTACTCAGTAAAATCAGATGTATTTGGGTTTGGTGTAATGGTTTTGGAGATAGTAAGTGGAGAAAGAAACAGAGGGTTTTGCCACCCTGATCACCAACTTAACCTTCTTGGACATGTAAGTATCTTTAACAATCATTATAAAAGCCATTGATGTCACTAAATGTACAAGTTAACATGTAAAGTTTTTCCTTTTCCATGTTTAGACATGGAAGTTACATGAAGAAGGGAGGTCCTTAGAACTGATAGCTGAACCAGCGAGAGATTCATGCAACCAATCAGAAATGTTGAGAGCATTACATATTGGTCTACTTTGCGTGCAACGAAGCCCTGAAGATAGGCCAACCATGTCCTCAGTGGTTCTCATGTTGGGCGGTGAGGGCAGTTTGCCTCAACCTAAACTACCAGGATTTTTTAATGAGAGAGAGATCAATGAAGCAAGTTCCTCCTCAGCTAATGAGCTCAGTATTTCATTGTTTCAGGCACGATAATTTAAGGAGATTATCATTGTTTTTCGTTTGCTGCTAACAGTTGCTGTACTTAGATCCTTGTAGTGTTTCAACGGCGAACGAGGTTAATAATTTCTTCTGTTATGATTGTTGAAATCCCAAGAGAGCCAAGATTTGTGTAGGGTGACATTATTCCCTGAAAGAGTAAGTTCTTATTCGGTTAAAATAATTATAACTTTTAATTTTTGTGCAGTTGTTTTGGATGCTCTTTTACATAAATGAATAGAAGTCTTTATGCTTTTTTCATAAATTAAAAAAGAAGCAATAGTTTGTTTTAGTATTTGGGAGGAATTGATAATCCCAAACAACTCCTGATTCAACTGTCAATTATTAAAGTTATTAAAGTTAACTTTTAACAATCAACTATCAGATATCAGTTCAACATGACTAACTTACAAAAGCTGAATAATGGATACTGTTATCGTTAATTAAGGACTGACCATACATTTTGAAGCTCGGTGAAGTCCCAGCAGCTGCTTTGACCACACGAAATGAGCTTCATGTTCACCACTCTGTTGTTATAACTTGTAGGTAAAAAGCGAAATTCTAGTTCTATCATTCTCATCAAAATATAAACCAGATTTTAATATTTTAAAACATTTAAACTGAATCTGTAATATTCTAAAATGTTTAATTTAAATCTTAAAATAACGAATCTCTTAATAAGGTTATACCTCCGTTAATTATGTGTCATGCTAATCTTGACATTGCTTTCAGGTGGCGTAATAGGACCTATATGGACATTAAAAATAATATATATGTATCACATTAGTACTAACATGGTGTTAGTTTATGCCCTTGCAACCAATTGGTTAGTTGTGATTTAATATTGTTTAATTAATAAAAGATTTTTTTTATTTTTATGTTTTAACTTAATTACATTTGATATTTTAATACTAAAGGTGAAATTCCAGGAATAATTACTGTATAATTAAAATTATGAGATTCAATTTATATTTATGTATTATTCCTAAATGTTCCTAGTTAGTTTTATCAAAACAAGATATTGATGAAACGATAAAACTAGCACACATTATGTTTCTTTCTTGCGAAGAAAGTAATTGATCTAATAAATTAAAATATTAAGATACTTAAACTAATGTGTGAGTGCTTATTAGAGAATAAGTTACTGAACTAAACCAACTATGAGAAATCCCATAAGGAATATTACTGTGTCTGTGGATTTCCTCATAATGATGGTAGTGTAATTGATCCTTAGACATAAAATTACCAAGGTATCTCGTATGAGAATTATTATTTTTTGATGCTACTAATGAACCGTCTTAGAATAATTCAGTCAGTAGTACTTGGATTCAATATGAACCATATGGAGATAGTTGAGTAAGTCAATAAATGATTCGTCACTCTAAAGTAATTAGAGAGAACGTTCTACTGTTTTTGATTAGTAGTGATTTAAGGAATTTTTTGGCCACAATGAATTGATATTTGAAAAGAAATTATAAATCAATTACTAATTAGCAAGAACGAACATGATTGGATACAAAGGAGTAGACACTATATCCATACTCTATCCAATTAAAACATTAGATGACGAAAAGATTAAATTATACATCATAATTATGTATGGACAAGTTAAGTCAAACCACTTTGACATTCCTAATATTTGAGTGGTCATGATATATTACTAAACGTCAATATTGACCTATGATTATAAATTGTTTAATTAGAGAATTAAATATAAATTAAAAATGAATTTTAATTTATCTAATTCTAATTATGAATTAGAATTAGAATTTATAATCATTGTCAATGTATTAGGAACCTAATGGGTCACATATTATAGAGCAACTTGTGAAGGAAAAATCAATTTTAACTAAGTTGGACTTAATTATAAAGTTTGAGAAACTTTAGGAATCAAAGATGAGATGCTTGATTTTAGTAAAATTAAATTAATTATAATTAGAGTTTGACTTTAATTATAATTAAGGTATTTAATTTTAATAAGAACTCTTAAAACCCTAATGCTTTTTCTATTAATAGGGATAATCATAAGGGAGCTAGTACTCTTACTTAATTCCTCTCAAGAGTTGAGAAGTTGCTCTGTGGATACCATTAGAGGTTGGACGTTTGAACAGTTGTGGTTAACACATCGGAAAAGCTTTCAAAGGATTTCAACAAGAAAAACAAATAAGGTACAATTTCTTATTTTATGATTCGTGTTTTATTATTCATGTTATTCAATTATCAGGGTACAATCGGAAACCATAAAAATTTATTTTTCCGCTACGCCCATGTTCGATCACGGTTGGTTTCCAACAATGGTATCAGAGCCTCCTTTAATTGTTTAACTTG
The DNA here is from genome assembly GCA_024582655.2 of Erythroxylum kunthianum. Lineage (NCBI taxonomy): Eukaryota > Viridiplantae > Streptophyta > Magnoliopsida > Malpighiales > Erythroxylaceae > Erythroxylum > Erythroxylum kunthianum. Next base: position 421,363 of record JANIMX020000566.1, read on the forward strand.
AATTAGGTGTTTGATTGTTAATGATTTGATAAAAATTAAGGTTAAAGTTTTAATACTCTCGAAATTGTTCCGAGTTTATAAAAAACTATTTCACAAAATTAAAGAATTTTGTTTCTATCTTATTATATTTGTTCTGGAAAATTTTCAATATGCATGAATATATGAGTTTTGTTCTTGAGTTATGGCCTGAATGAAATTTCCTTGTGCGTTCTTCTCCTTGCTTATGCTCCTGCCTATATATTGTTCTGCCTTGATTTTACTTCTGCCTGTGTGTAATTCTCCTGCGTTTCTCCCTTTGCGATTAACTGCTTCTGAAAAATTACTTTCGCCTATCACCAAAAAATTCTTGTGTTTTGTGATTTTGGTTGTGTGATTTGTTGCCTGGTATTGTTTCTAATTTGGAATCAGAATCACTAGCGACGCCACTGGTGAATTGAAAAACCAGTGGTGTCGCCACTGGTTGTACAAGGCGGCAACACCCTTAAATGGCAACGGGAGACACAAGTGGAGAAGCAGG
>JANIMX020000566.1:495663-512114 GCA_024582655.2 Erythroxylum kunthianum
GTAATTGCATAATTTAAAAAATTACATACATATTTCATTTAATAAATTCAAAAACAGACGTCAGAACATAAACACATTACAGAAAACACATAGCCTGCACTGCCTAAACAGACACGGGTAACGGATCACACATAACATATGGTGGGACCCGTGGTCACCACTGAAGGAGGCATCGCCTCTCACTTCATAGATACAAATGAGAGACTTACGTCTCAGAAAGAAGGGTAGCTACAGACCCTTCTAGGCATGCCTATTTACCCATAATAAGACTCAGCAAGCAAAAACCACAATTTCACCTTTACACAAATTTTCACAATTTCAGATAAATATGATCACAATTTTGACATTGGTCATTTATGGCCAATGCAAGCACTTATTAGAAAAATTGACATAAATTGCCCAAATTTACCAAGTCCTAATTGGACTTGAAACAAACTTCGACCAATTTTTCCTTCGAAGGAAAATTTATTTCAACTCCGACAAAATTTGAATTATCCTATTTGGATATTCCTAGCTCAAGATATTCTAATTGGACCAAAACAAAGTCCAAAAAGCCTTTTTAATTAAGCCTATAACATATCAGAACACGGGGCCCAATAATATGGCCCAAAACAGCTTTCTACGCCCGTGACTAACGTTCACGGGCGTGACTGGAAATGCCACGATCGTGGTTTCGAAACCACGAGCATGCTTTCGTGGTCACGGGCATGGCTTTGATCCCACGCTCGTTCCTAACACATCCACGAGCATGATATCTGAAAACACGAGCGTGTCTTCGCGATTCTTCAATGCCACGATCGTGGTTTCAGAACCACGATCGTGTCTTCACAATCTGACGATTTCCACGATCGTGGTTTCAAAACCACGAGCGTGTCTTCACAGAGATCGTGGCTCCCAATCCACGATCATGAATTTACTTTTCACGAATGTGGCAAACTACCACGGACGTGGTTTCACCTTCCACGATCGTGACTTGCATGCCACGATCGTGGCTTCATCAAAATTCAAGCCTTATAATCGTGGCGCCAAAACCACGATTGTGGACTCTAGCTTTAAACGAACAGAGTCGTCTTCTCCAAACAAACCCCTTTCAGATTTTTTTCTCCTCAATCACAACACTCATCTTGATCCAAACACAATCATCTTCCTTCTTTCTTCCACAGACCAAACAATCTAAACTTTCCATGCACAAACACTCAAATCACACAATCATTCGAAACATCTACTTCTTTGTTTTAACAAAAACAACCAGAAACATCTAACAACACGTTTCAAAGAATGCATGCAAAATATAATCCACACAAAGACTTTCCATACAATATGAAATTTCCATACCTTTAAATCCAAGCTATCACTTTAGTCCAAAGCTTCAATACGAATTTTTCTCCACTTCTACCAAAAACGAAGAACACCGAAAAATCATCATCATCAACTTCAAAATCAGTATCATTAAACTTCATTCAACAACTAAAATGACAAAAAATCATCATCCATTACATTACAAAACTCTTACCTTAAACCACTTGCTTCTACCGAGTCTTCTACACCAACTCACAAAATCTCTTCTTGCTATTTCTTCCTCACTAGTTTCGTCAGCTAGATACAAGAAGAAGACAATCAATTGTCTTTTTCTTTTATTCTCTCTTGGACCCTTCTTATTGGATTAGGCCCAAGACAAAATCTAAATCATTTTTCCCAATTCTTTTTCCAATCATTTTATAAAAAGCCAACTATTACAACTTTCTCTTAATTCAATTTAACAATTTTACTTACCCAATTGTACAATTTCTACTAGGGTAGGTTCGGGTCGTTACATGTCTAGTTTCAAATGTCTCAACCTCACCCACAGTGGATCACTACACAACAAGTTATAGTCATTCAAACACATATTGTTCGGCAGAAATTTCTAGAATTTCCAAACCACGGTCACAACCATCACCTAACTCAAATTCCATGCAAGGGATCATGCAATTCAACATACCCAAAGAAAAATAGCAAGATTAAACTCCCAATTTCACAAACAATTGAAGCTAGGCCAAAACCTTAGCAAAAAAAGGGAATACAATATCAACTTTCCATACCTTAGAAATCAAGCTTCGAAATTCTACTTCCAACCTTCCTTTGCCTTGTTCTTCACTTTTCCCTACACAACCAAACCACATTTTAACACCCACACCTTCCACACACATGGGCAGCCACTATACAAGCACAAAAGAGAGAAGAAAAACTAACAATTCAACACATACCACCTACCTTTCTTCTTCCTCTTCAACACTTCTTAAAAAACTTAAGAAAAATGCTCTAAATCCACCAAGGTTCTCTTCCACTCCCACTCTCCCAAAATTCCCTCTCTTCTTTTCTCTATTCTGTCGAAAATTTGAGTTAAAATGAAATCAAATGAGTCTTCCCTGAAAATCTCTAATATAAGCTGAAAAACATTGTACGCCGCTGGTGTACCTTCTACGCAATACATCGTCGGTGTATATAATTAATTTCCATATTTACGCTGGCAGACCCAGAGTTACGTCGTCGGCGTAACTCTCTACACTGTCGGCGTACTCTTTACACTACCGACGTAGACTTTACCAAAAACTAATATTTTTTAGATTTTTAAACAAACATACACACACACTTACTTCAGCACACATACACATGCACATTCTTCCTACTAGGGTACAAATTGGGACATTACAATATATATGTCCATTATCAATGGAAGCCCTCTCTTAGTTCATAAGGTAAAAAATGGGTTCCAACAAATGGGGTTTTCTAAAGAGGTGACTATGAGGAATTATCAGGTGAAGGGAAAACTAATAAGGGCCATGACTCAACCTCTACATTAAAGGGGCCAACTCCTTCCTTTATGAATGAGAAAGAACAAGTTGAAATTTTAGCATCTTTTATTGAGGAGTCGGATATAGGGAAAGAATATATAAGTTTGAATGCAGAGGGATAGAATTCCACATTGAATAATGAGGGGCAACCTATATTGGACCTAATTATCTTTCCTTCCTTTAGTGAATGCAAAGAACATGCAAAATTAATTGAGGAATTACAATCAGTGATCAGAAGTAAATCTAATATGAGCAAAGGTAGATGCTCCAAAAAACTCTATGATTAATGAAAGTTATTACATGGAATGTAAGGGGGTCAATTGCCCAAACAAGCTGGCAACTTTGAGGGATTTTGTTTTTAACAACAATCCATGTATTGTTGCTCTTTTGGAAACTAAAATTAGATATAAGAATCTTAAGATTCTGAATAAATTGGGTACACGGTGGAAATTTATTTCCAATCACCCAGCCCATATTCTAGGACGTATTATTATAGGGTATGACCTTACTTTTTTAGATGTTGAAGTTTTTGAGATAGAAATGCAGGTGATTCACTTGAAATGAAGATTCACACAAGAAAAGATTGAGATTTTCTCTTCAGTTGAGTATGGTGCTAATCATGCTTTTCAAAGAAATGAAGTATTATTATAGGGTATGACCTTACTTTTGTAGATGTTGAAAATTTTGAGATAGAAATGTAGGTGCTTCACTTGAAATGGAGATTCACTCAAGAAAAGATTGAGATTTTCTCTTCAATTATATATGGTGCTAATCATGCTTTCCAAATAAAGGAGTTATGGAATAACCTTCTGGAATTTCATAAAAGAGTGCATGACCCTTGGTTATTGAGTGGAGATTTTAATTCAACCCTATTTAGAACCTAATCAAATGGAACACTTTAGTTTGAAAATTTCTCTACAGATTTCAGTGAATGTGCAGGGAAGCTAGGCATATTTGATATAAAGTCTCAGGGTCACTACTACACGTGGACAAATAAACAGAGTGGAAGATGGGCTTTGAGAAGAAAATTGGATTGCTCTTTGTTAAATTAGGATTGGATTGCACAATTTCCAAAAAGTATGACAATCTTTTTGGATCTGATATTCTCATATCACTCCCCTATCTAAGTGGAGAATCTCGTCCAAAATTCTATAAGAAGGGGCCCTTTTAGGTTCAACAATTTCCTGGTGGAGGATGGTAGCTTTCAACAAGCTCTTCAAATAGGATTAGAGTCACCAATGGTAGGCACACATCAATACATTTGTGTCCAATGACTTAAGGCGATTAAATTAGAAATGAAAGTTTTAATAATTAAAAAAGGCTCAACCACACAATAAGCTGTTAATGGGGCTAAAGAGACGCTCACATTCTTCCAGGGGGAGTTAGTAAGGAATCCTAGTTATGATCTTTTGTTAAATAAGGACAGAGAACTTCTGAGAGACTATTTATCTGCAAACAAAGATCACTCTAGCCTTTTAGAACAGGGAGCCAAAGTTAATTGGCAAGATACTGGTCCCATGGTGAAGAGAGTTATAAAGAAATTCTTCTTTAGAGCTACCCTTTTTAAAGAGATAAACATGACTTATATTTGCTTAATACCTAAGATTTCTAGTCCTACTTCATTTGAGGACTTCAAGCCTATTACATGTTCACACTTTCTTTATAAGGTGATTTCTAAAATTCTTGCAAATAGACTGAAGACAGTTTTGAACTCTTTTATCTCTGATAATCAAATTGCTTTTATGCAAAGTAGAATGATTGGTGACAGTGTCTTTCTTTTCAGGAAGACCAAGAGAATGAAATCCCTAATTTGGGTATTTCTTTTCTAGAGGCTTCTACATAATGATCTAAGGTTACTATCTGTGTAATGTTTGTTTTTGTTATCTTGGGTCTCAACGGTACGCTTAGTATGCTGGTCAAGGCAATGTCGGTTTAGGAAGGGTATCTTTTGTAAGACTAACTCCTGTAAACTCATCCATTTATACAATTAATTCCTTTTTACTTTAAAAAAAAAAACCTTAGGATAAACAAGTCAATCATTTTACAGTGCTTTTTGTCTTCCAAGTAATGGTGAAACGAAACAAACCATTAAATAAATATTCATTTTGTTCCATTTTAATAGAATCATAAAGTTCAAAATTTCAATGCAATTACCTTTATTTTTCCATACTAATAATCCTTAGGTCAAAATTTCAATTTGGATAGACCTACGATATTAACATGTTTTAAAAATTATTAAAGTTTTCAACTACACTCCCAAGTTTCCTGAGAAATTTCAAAATCAATATTTTCCTTTAAAGTTCTTAAGATTAAAATAAATGTAACACTAAACATTAAAACTTAAAATTAACGTTAGATTTCTAATTTAAAGATGGTATTCACTAAATTTCAAAATTAGTTTTTCTTATGATATTTGCTAATTTTTCGGAAAGGGAAATTCGGGAACTTCAGGACCCCGACATTTCCTCCTCTTTTTTTTTTTTTTGAAAAAGCCTACTTTCCTGTTACTCGGCACAACCAATCAATCAGTCGGATTTTAAAAAAATTGCTTGTGAGAGTTGAACAATCAGCAATGAGCTTAGCAAATGGAGTCCTTAACCAGTAGTAACTGCTGCAGATAATAAGATAAAATTTGAGCTATCAACGATGGGTACTTTGTAATCCATTAATGCACGCTCATTGATACATAATCCATCAATGCTGCTTCCTCTTTTCCTATCATAACCAAACAAAATATTACATTGGCAGGTCAAAGTACGTAGTTCATGTCACATTGAAGTATATTTACAAGATGATGAAGCAGTAGGAAGTGTGAAACATCATCAACACTCGGTATAATTTGGGTAGGATACACGCATTGTCCGAAAAATCTTCCATAATGTGTCTATCATGGCTTGTTTACCGAGGATCAAGCATGGAGACAGTAATATCATTAGTTGAGGTTGACTTATAATAGCTAGAAGAGGACTCTGGTTCAGGCACATTCCTTTCAGTGAAAAAACCTGGCTGCTTTGGTTGAGGCAGTGTACTCTCTCCACCAAGCATCAGAACTACAGTTGACATGTTTGGCCTGTCTTCGGGTCTCTGCTGCACGCATAGCAAACCTATATGAATGCATCGTATTATTTCAGAAATGGCGGCTGCTTCACCTGAAATCTCCTCAAGTAGTTCCAGCGGCCTCTCTTCTAGCCACAGTCTCCATGCCTACAACAAAGTTAAACGTCAAGTTCAGTTTTGGTTGTTTGTTTGTATAAAAAAAATTAAAACCTTTCAATCATTGAGCCTCAAGGTTTGATAATTTTATGAATACTGTTCCTAGAAGAGATCATTGAAACACTTCTTTGTGGTAGTAGAATTGAACATACTTCTCCTTCTATATAAGTTTACAGACTATGGTTTTACTTACATGTCCAAGAAGGTTGTGATGATGGCTTTGACTATAAAATCCTCTGTTTCTTCTACCACTTGCAATTTCTAGTACTAAAACTCCAAAGCTAAAGATGTCAGACTTCACAGAGAATAGCCCATCGACAGCATACTCAGGAGCCATATAGCCGCTGATAAACAACATTTGTAAAACTATTAGGTAATCGGTGAATCCTTTTAGAAATAAGAGAAACAAGGAGAACATAAGCATGCAAACTTACTATGTGCCCACAACTCTATTTGTGTTCGCCTCAGTTTGATCACCCCCAACTATTCTTGCCATACCAAAGTCTGAAATCTTCGGATTCAAATCATTATCAAGCAAAACATTGCTGGCTTTGAGATCTCTGTGAATAATTCTGAGTCTAGAATCCTGATGAAGATATAGAAGTCCTCTAGCAATTCCATCAATTATGTTCAAGCGCTTTTGCCAATCCAGTAATTTGCTTCCTGTTGGGTCTGACCAAGTTACTCAATTGACATCAGTGTTATCCAAGGGAAAAAAAAGTGAAATTCTGATGAGATCCATCCAACACAGAGAGGTGTACAAAACATACCAAAAATGAAGCAGTCCAAGCTTTTGTTGGGCATGTATTCATAAATTAGCATTCTTTCACCACTCTGAATGCAGCATCCAAGAAGCTTTACAAGATTGCGGTGCTGAAGTTTGGCAATCAATAGAACCTCATTTTTGAACTCTTCCACTCCTTGTCCAGAGCTCATTGATAGTCTTTTCACCGCTATTTCTTGTCCATCTTGAAGCGTACCCTGGAGATCATCTTTAATCATCAGAATACTCTTTTTTTTTTCCTTTTATCTACTAATCTAATACACCTGATTTAATTGATCTACCTTGTACACAGGTCCAAATCCACCTTCACCAAGCTTGTTCTCCACCGAAAAATTTTCCGTTGCCTTCATTATGACACTCAATTCAATTGTTGGTAGCTCCAAGTCTTCTTTGGTGCTTCTGTTGTTGACTTCAAATTGGAGGATGCTTTTCATACCATCTGAAATCCAATGTTCAACAATCTAATGGTTAACATTAATGCAATGGGACCATTTCAGTCATCATAAACAAGTAGCTATATCAACACACGTCGTTAACTTTTATGGAATCAAAATCTTGGACAGATTAAAAAAAAAGAACAAGCAAATAAAAGTTTACCTTGTTTTTTAAGTATTCTTTTCCTTAAAAAGATCAGCAAAAGCACAAGTAGAGACACGAGGAATATGGTGGAGCAGATTATAATTCCTATTTGTTTCCCCTTTCTTAATTGCCTTTTCCTCTTCACTTGATCTAGCACAATGAGTTAACAGAAACAATTACTTGATACCATAAAATGCTTGCACCAAACTACAATAGTAATCTACCAAGGATTGAGATACCTATATATGAAGTAGACATTCGAACATAGATGTCTTGCCCTGATTCTGTGAAATCTCTCATGTCAATCAGGTCACTAAACCAAAGCAAGCATCCACTACCACCTGCCCTAATATCAGTATTTGCATAAGCCACACATGAACAGTTCTTCAAGCACAGATCCTCACATTCCTTGAGGCTCATGATGCTCGTATTAAACCACGAATTCGATGTGTCTGGGAGCTTCATGTCCATGTATTTCACAAACCCTTCTCCCTTGCGACAACTCAGAGGAGTAATTAGAACACAACCTTCAGAATAGTCTCTGAAACTCCAGTCTCTGGGAGACTTGGGCACGAATCCATCCAGGCAAGCACATAGAGGAAAGTTGTTGATGTTGCATTTGGCATATGCGCCACAAGTTGCATAATTGTCGCACTGATCTTCACCAGTTGCAAAATAACGGGCCCAGCTATGTGTTTGATCTATCCATGTCAATCGCTCTACGATTCCAGATACATTAACCACCAACCTTGAAACCACCGACTTATTGAAAAGTTCAATAATATAGTAAACCTCCTTTTCAGTTAATACAAACTCGTATTTGTACACTGGATTGGGTTTCATTCGCATAGCTCCAGTGAAACGAATACCATTCCAACATCCTGCTCGAAATTGTATTGTACTTCCTTTCTTATGCATCATTTGTGGATATCCACGAGGGTCTATTCCAAAAGTGAATTCGCCTCTGGCAGGATCGTCCAAGCTCTTCCATGATGATATAGACCAGTCCAGACCAGTAACAAAGTTTCTTCCAAGTTTCATGCCTTCTAGATTAGTATCACCCGGATAATCAAAGCTTTGCCACAGAAAGTTATCTGGGTTGCTGTTGTTGTCATTTGCATCTTTCACTGCAAAATTTCCCGAATCCAGCAGCCGAGCAACCGGATTCTTCCCCGTTCTGGTCACATTAGAGGACCACGGAACACCTTTCGTGGCATTTACTATAACAAGAGTTCCTTGCTTAGTGAAATGCAATACTCCAGATCGATCGAGAAGAGGAGTTTCTCTGTTGGCTACCCAAACAACAGTTCCAAAAGATGTCTTCTTGAACCAAATTCCCAAGTACCTTCTTGAAGAATTACCTGGACTGAAGAATCCAAGTTCAAAGCTTTGGCCTGAAGAAACTAATGTCTTTCCATCGCTTACGGATTGACCTGGAAACATAGTATCTAGGCCAGTACAATTTGCAATAATTGACATCAGAAAACAGTAGACAAGAAGCTTCACAAAGGCATCCATTGAACCTCTCATGCCTGTCTTGCAGTACTCATAATAATCCCAACTCAGTGGAGAAGGATATACCCGGGACTGAGAAGATGAAAGAGAAGGGCTAACTGGGGTTGTAAAATTGCTTGAAGTAGCTATATGATACCAAAAAGAACTTGTGGTTGTCTTTTATTTTTAACTGCGCATTTACTCTGGCTTTCTTCTTTCATTTTGTTTTGTATAAGATCGATCTACTTTTCATGGACTGCTTTTATATATTTCACAGGAGGCTCTGACTAACGAAAAGCAAAGGAACCCATTGCCATGGCTTGTCAGTAAAGGTATTCTTTGCCCATTTCTCTAAAGTCTGAACTTTCTGATTTTGACATGCAACTGGAACTGGAACTGGAAATTGGAACACCACATGTTTAAGAATTATCATTAACATTCATCAACTCTTTAAAAACAATTGCAAAATCCATGCTTTTTTTCGTTTGACTATGGTCAATGTTAATCAACTTGGGATTTGGCATCTAATTTTGTATTAAACTTGAAAATTTGCCTCTCTCCCTCTTTAATGTGATTGATTGCGATCTAATAACGGGACCCTATGTTGGCTACATATCTAATGCCCTCGTCTGTCATTCAGATCTTTGTACGAGTATGTTCAGCAACTGCAAGGCTCTCTGTTTCCACTAACATCTGCCAGAGCAGGACCATTATATATTTATATGAGATATTTTTGGTAATATGTAATGAATGGAATCTCAATTATATGGCCTCGTCCATCTGTTTGATTTTTTTTTTAAAATACAACATAACAAATTTAATTTCCTCACTTTACATTGGTGGGTAAATAACGTCAATTATAAGTATTTTTTATTAAAAAAATCTGTAATCTTCCAATCAAAAAAGAATAATTCAAACCTCGGCATCATCTATTTGATATCAAAAAAGTCAAATTCATCACATTAACAAAATGGGCATAAATTTTACTCTTTGATAATAATATCATTTTTTAATTTTATAGATTTTTCATATAATAGGCACACAACAATAAGTGTTTTTTTTTAATCTATAATCAGATCCGCTACTATCATTAAGTCTGTTCTATTTACATTAGATTGCAATTTATATTTCGAATTGAATAATAAGTAAAAAAAAAAGTATACATTAGGATGGTATATATTTAGAGTTAAATTTTAATAACATAGAACTATTGTCTTAAATTGAAATGAAGGACTTTGTAAAAAATATGTTTAGTAAGGAGTTTTATTCCAAGTTTAATTAACTTTATTTTAAATATATTTATTAGGGTTCGGGGCAACGGTTATTAAATTAGAGGTAATGGAGAGGGCCCCACATTACGTACTTGACATTAATGGCAATAGGTGATTGTTACCTCTATACTCTAAGAATAGGCATTTCGGTTACTATTTATGACGCTTGGGTCATTGCCAGCTGCAAAGAATGCGAAAATTGTTTCTTAAATTTCATTTTTCCTATTAAATGATGCCTAAAATAAGGCTTGTGAATTTATAGCTACAATAATTATTCTAAAGTTGCAGTTGGTATCCTTTGACTTGGAATCAAACTTCAAATTTAGAAATGCAGTTGCCATTCTCAATTTATAATTCGCATGTTTAATAGAACTAGAATATAATAAAACGGAATACTTACTTTTATCCAAATTCTAATGAATTTAGATTTGGTTGTTTTTAGATAATACCAATGTTTAGGATTAAAAATTTTATAATTTCCATATTCATTGGTTACCATAACTACAATGTAATTTCAATAATTGCACTTATATGATAAATATAATTGCACTTACAATTCCATTATGAGAAAAATAAAATAAAGAGCAATTTATTTTCTTCACTTTCTTAAATTGTGAAATCAGGTCCAGTCTAATGTTATGAATACCGTACCCGTATCGGTTTCAGATTAGATTCTGGAACGGTACTGTACCGGTACAGGTCAATACTGGGTTCCGTTTCGGACAATTTTTTAAAATTATAAAATAGTCTCTGAATTTTTTTAAATTTGCAAAAATAGTCCATTAATATATTGTACAATATACTTTATAAATTTACATCAATTTGTCTCCAAAAATCATAATAATTTTTTTTAATAACAACAAAAAAACTTAATAACATAAATTTTCACATATTTTACATATAAATAATACTCACAATTAATATGAAAAAAAGATAATTTAATCATCATACAAATATAAAATTGAGAAAAATATAAAATATTACAATTTAGTTATATAATAAATAATAATTACATCAAAACATCAAATAAAAAACAATAAGTATCCTTAAAATTTAATTTTTTTTAAGTCCTCCAACTTTTTTCAATTTAAATAACAACAATTTATTTATTTTTATTAACATTAATTTTTACACATTTCATATATATAGCCACAATTAATATGAGAAAATTTTCATTTAATGATCATACAAGTATAAAATTAAGAACAATACAAAATATTTAAAATATTATAATTTCATCATATAATAAATAATAATTACATCAAAATATCAAATAAAAATAATATTAAATATCCTTAACCTCCATAAGCGTTTTGTTGAGATCGACTCATACTTATACGAATCGACTTATGATCACTTCAATAAGGTATAATTGGGCCTGAGATTTATTAGTAATTTTACTAATATATTAGGCTTGAGTCTTACAACTTTTTTAATTTTTAAAATTTTTAAAATTTGCAAAAAATACCTTCCATTTTTTTAATTACTGTACCGGCCGGTATTTAGCCGATATTTTCAATACCGGTCGATACCAGCTAGTACCGACAACCGGTACGGTAAAGGCTCGTTTCGTTTCGTTTTTCAGCCAGAACGGACATTTCGACCGGTACCGTCCGGAACGGAATTGTAGTTTGACGGTTAGTCCATAGTCCGGACTCCAAACTAGAAGATCTTAACGCCTTTTAATGCAAAGCATAAACAAAAACAAAATATCTTAGTCAAAGTTTGAAAGAGGACAGGGGCTTGTAGAAGTCATCAGCTTGACTAGTAATTATAGTTACCTACTCTCAAGGGCAGGGCTAGTGTCACTTTCAGGTTTTTCCATCCATAACACTAGCTCCTAAGGCAAGATAATATTAGAGATATCTAAAGCTAGTTTTTCCTCCATGTTCAGGACGCAATTTCCGTTAGTATAGGATCAAATTAGATGTTAAATGATAAAAGTCCTCAAGTTTTGTATAACACTTCCAAATATTAAAACGGTGAAGAGATTTTAATAATTATTTAATTTGGATTTCAATTAATCAATTTAGAGTACCTATATTTATATATATACTTAAATTTTATTAATAAGCATTAAAAATAAAAAAATTTCAATTACTAAATGAATTCTAAACATCAATTGCTTTCCAAAGACAATTAATATGTGTAACTACCTTTCATATAATTTTGGCCCAACAAAGTTGGAATTGCTACTAATTAATTCGATTTGAAATTAGTAGATTAAATTTGAATTTATTAAACTTTAAATTAAAAAACCAATCTAAATTATATTAAATATAAAAGAGTCTAGAATTATTATTTCTAAATAAAATGACTTTTTAAATGTAATTGCACATCTCGTTAAATAGTTGACCATGGTCATAATAATGATGGCCATAGCTTCATGTACAACAGTAAATGAAGTGGAAGGAAGAAAAAAAATCAGAAATTTTAATTGACACTGAAGATTGTTTGAGTGGCCTTTATGTTTCTAGTAGTGATTGAATAGACGATTAAAACGATAGCAAACATGGCCATGATACTGAGACTGGTCTTTTCCAATATAAACCTATAAATACCAATGTTTGAATAATATTTGAAACGAGTTCAGAGTTTTAGTAGTGAAAAAGGACGCACGAAATTTTGCAGTAAATAGAAATTAAACCATCAAATTAGTAAAGAATGATGAGAAAAGTTCCAGAATAATTAGATTCATGGATAAACGGTATATATCTGACAGATCTGCACATCAAGAGAAATGCGAAATTTTTTGGCTTATAACTTATAATGACGTCTCAAGAAGATCACAAGTATGTTAGAAATTAGATAAGTAGCTAAATATACAAAAAGAGGAAGCGCGGTAACTCCATTAGGACATTTTAAAATATTTTAGGTATAAGAACATAGGAGTTAAGAAGTACAATTCGACAGAAATATGAGAAATGTAGGATTTCTGGCATACTGTTCAAAGACACTAGAAATATGAGAAATGTAGGATTTCTAACATACTGTTCAGAGAAATGCAATAGGCCTCGGTTTTAATGTTTTGAGAAAGTAACTAACATTTAGAAGGGTGTAAATTTAAAATTGATTTGGATGGTTATTCCAAAATATAAAAAAAAATTACAGAAGGGCAGCTATTGTAACACGTAGAGTGCACCTTATTACATGCCCAGGATGCAGCGTGAAAGAGAAATAAACGAAGAAATATGAAATACCTGATTTTAGTTCCATCCCAATCTTCCGAGGCTGATTTGACGTCCCAAACAATCCCGAATCTCCTCGAGCCTGAAGAGAAAAATGATCATCATATCGGGATTAAGAGCTTTCTATAGTTTTCGACAACGTAGCTCTTCGAATGGGTCAGAGCACCGTATGCTACGAATTACAATCGTAACCGTAAGAGACCTTAACTTTATATATATAACTTCCATATTGGGCTTCCTCATCACATGCCCGATAGGGGTCCGATCCATACTGAAATAGACTCATTTTTTACCCAGACTTCGACCCATTAATTTAGATAATTTATTGGGCCACTTTATTATCTTTTCCAGGATCAAATTACGTTGCGAAATCGGTAATTGATTTTAAAACCAAAAACCACAATCAATGGTTATCCAATCTTTATAAGAAAAATCTAACAATCTCCATCTTGGACAAACATTAATTGTTCAGTTAATGCATGGTTAAAAAGAAGTTAAAAAACCCAATTAAGTGACGCTACTTTATTGGTACCAAATTTAAAAACACATTTGATCCAAAGATAACGAAAGTCCAACATTCCGTCCACCAAGGCTTTCGATACCAAAAAATATCAAACACACAGGTGTAATACAATCACGAGTATCTAATATACCTTACTGACATGAACGGAAAAATGAAGTGTGGCAAACTAAGATGATTCCCGTATGATCTAATATGTATCATCTTAGTTTGTAGGTCTCGATTTCTCCAACTTTATGTTAAACTGCTACCCCATTGAAAATTCTTTAGAGCAAAAATCTAAAGAATTTTCAATGGGGTTAATTTGCTATTTTAATAGGGCTTAAGTAAAAACTTGTGTGTCCTAATGCTCTTAGAGGAAATTGGGCCATTCATGTCTATATCAAGATTGCAGAGTGCATTAAAACTTGTAAGGATAGGATATTTGCTCATTTACTAGATACCCCATGGGTTGAATTCACATGGGAGAGCTATACATATATGAGGGGCATCTATCACCTTGTAGCTCATGTTCAGAGGTAAACTAAAGACTATTAATAGGTTGAAAAAATTCAATAATTCCACTAATTGGTGTTGCTTGTGTAAGAAAGCTGAAGAATCTGTGAACCATATGTTTTTTCAATGCCCGTATAGTAATGCCATGTGGGAGGAGCTAAGTTTGAGATGTATAACCAATTCAAGGCTTACTTCAATATGAGAAGGTAAAGCTTTGAATTTCAAGAATGTCATTGCTAAAAAATATTTTTGGATTGTGTTGTTGTCGCCTACTGTAACTATTATCTGGGATGAGAGGAATGCTAGAATCTTTTAAGAGAGAGATACACCACAAGAACAATTTCACAAGCAATTACTCGTACATATCAAAATGTAGATACGTTCATAGAATTGAAGCAACATACAACCTGAATATATATTGGAATCTATAATGCACTACTTCTTAGATAATTGCATCTGTTAATACTTTTGGATACTCTCATTATAAATGCACTAAGTGTTGCATATTTGTACATTTTGATTGCCTTTAAAGTTTAATATATTTAATTTTTAAAAAAGATTGCAGACTGCAAGTTACATTACAATTATGGATGATGTGGATACAATTACGAAAAATATAATTCTAATTATTTATAAATTGTGATAATAATTTAGAGACAACAACTATACTATTGCACTCATAATTATAATTGCAAATTGCAATTTAAAACCATGATGCGTATATTAATCGAAAAATGAGTATCCTAAGTCAAACTATTAATTTGGAAGGATGAAAAAAAAAGTAAAAAGATATTGTGGAAATTGTAGAGTAAACCTAACGCAACAACATATTTGTTGAAAATACCAAATTCAAGAGCAAGGATGTAAGGCTTTTTGCTCACATTTTACTGGAACTCCATTTTGTGACGACACTTCCAAACTGAGGTAGTACTATAGAGATGTATTCATTTGGCTACTTTACAAAGGGATTAAAATATACACAAGCGATAACAAGATGTTATCGGAAGTGATAAATAACTATTTTTTTTGGGGTTATGTTGTCAAATAAATAATTAATACTAATCAAAAGTCACAACAATAAACAATAAATTAAAATAAGCTCACAATATAAGAAGAGATAAGGATTTATATGAAAATTTCATTGTGAGAAAAAAAAATTACAAGATCGATTACAAGCTGTGCCAAAACTTTCACTAATTAATAAAAAACAAGTGAATACAATAAATTATTCTTCCCAACCCTAGCTAAAGGTAAATATAATTATTAAGGATGAACCTTAACACAATAATTTCGAATAATCATTATTTAAAAGGGTGGTATATATATATATTTCATATACAAAGTGGATTAGATAGACGAAAATTTGATAATCGAATATGAAAGAATAACACTCGTTAAAATTAGCGTGAATCGTCATAAGTTCAAATAATTTGGCATCTGCTGCATCTCAAATCCAATGATAATCCTTTGAATATGTTTGATTTGAGAGTTGTAAACAGTGTTCTTGGTAAGGGATCGCACTCTAATAGTCACAGTAGTTAGGAATTTCTCTTGGTTCAAACTTAAATCTTTGAAAAAAATCTCTTATCTATAGTAACTCCTTGCCAACTACGTACTATGATTCACTAGTCAACATAACAACGGACTTTTGCAACTTCCATTGTCGATGGTGCACACTGCAACAAACTGAAATACAAGTAATTAGCCAATTTATCAAAAATGTTACTTATAGTTATGTTAACACTCGGTTTTGATTTCTCTCTCTTTAACACTCGGCGTTAATTCGAAAGGGGTGAAATGTTCATAAGAAAAGGCAGAGCCAAGACAAGTGCTGACCACGAAGAGCGGGGAACAGACGCCAATCGGCTGGCGATAGATGGCGAATCGGCAGCCGGATGAAAAACTAATAATTGGTTGGTGTTTAACCTTCGGTTTCGGCTCGGATAGAGTGGTTCGCCTGGTTACTGTAACACTAAACGAGTGTTCGTATTGAATCTTGGCAGCCGAGAGTATCGGCAGTCGGTCAAAGAATGATACATACTGCTAATCCTCGGTTTCGGCCCGGATAAGCAT
>JANIMX020000567.1:183220-193232 GCA_024582655.2 Erythroxylum kunthianum
GGCTAGTAGGCAAACTTATCTATCTCTCCCACACTAGACCTGACATTGGATTCTCTGTTGGAGTTGTAAGTCAGTTTCTGAACAATCCAACAATAGAACATATGGAGGCAGTGAACAGAATTTTAAGATACTTGAAAAAGGCTCCTGGAAAAGGCATTTTATACAAACGGAATGACATTAGAGATGTTAAAATTTTTACTGATGCAGATTGGGCTGGTGATATCTCAAACAGGAGATCCACATCAGGATATTGTTCCTATGTATGGGGTAATCTGGTAACTTGGAGGAGTAAGAAGCAAGCAGTGGTGTCAAGGAGCAGTGCAGAAGCTGAATTTAGAGCCCTCGCACTAGGCATTTGTGAAGGAATGTGGATACAAAGACTGCTGCAAGAATTACAAGTGAAAACCGAAGGACCTATCAACATGTACTGTGATAATCAAGCCACTATTAGCATTGCAAAGAACCCAGTACACCATGATAGAACCAAGCACATTGAGATAGATAGACACTTCATTGCTGAGAAGATTGAACAGTCCATTGTCCGATTGGCACACATTTCTACAAAGTCTCAAATTGCAGATATTCTCACTAAGGCACTACCTAGAGCAAACTTTGAAGACTTAAGTTCCAAGCTGTGCTTACATGATATCTTTGCACAGCTTGAGGGGGAGTGTAGAAATCCAGATCCTGATTAGATCATATTCAGGATTAGGATAATATCTTGTATTTATTTTATATATTCAGGATTAGGATAATATCTTGTATTTATCTTATTTCCATGATCTTTGGAGGATCACTCCAAATCACCTACTTATCATCTCGGGATTACAGATAATCTAAATCCCAAGATCTCTGCTGGTAGAATAGTTTCTGATGTATATATATCTTGTATGCTCATAGCTGAAGTATAATAAGAATTATTATTCACACTCAAACTCTCCCTACTCTCTAAATTCTACAAAAGCCAACACCATTAAACTATATATCTCAGGAATTGAACAAAAGCATGTGCAACTTTCATGGAGGTATTAACACAAACCTGGCCTGTTCGAAGATAAACTTTAGTATATCCAACTTGATACATTTCAGGCAGGACATTAAATTGATGGAGAATAGCAACAGATATGCTTAATGGATCCTGAGGTACACTTGCATCCGAGAGTAGAAGTCCATACCTAAATTATTTTCAGTTTTATGATAAGAAACAAGATTGAACTAACAAAACAAAATGTTAATGATTAGATAAATGAATGGGTCTTGGCATCTTATACCTTCCTGCAAACTCTTGATGTGTCATTCGAGTAGGATATCCACATCTAGAAATCCTAACAACCTCCAAAATGCCACAACAATGAAGTTGCTGCAGGACGAGATCTTGATCAAATAAACCAGAAAGCTGTTTCACATTTGGTTTTATACAGCGAATGAAGTGAGGTGTGGTGTTTTCCAACTGGTGCATTAATTTGAACAGTTGAACCTACATGAATAGAAGAAAATGCTCACAGTTTTAAAACAGGTCATTGCGGAAAAGAAAAATGATAATATTGATCCCTATAGCAAGACAATTTCTGAGCATATAGCATAAGCTTGAATATTTCAAAAAAACATTGAAAGAAGTTTAGAGCAATACAAAAGAGATTCTAGGTGGAGGGAAAAAGGGGTTAGGATAGCATGAATATATCCATGAAGATCTCAGTCAAGGAAAATCATTCGAAAATTCCAGAATTTTTTTATCCTTTAATAATATAAATATCTTTTCATTTTGGAATAAATTTGACCCTCTGAATTCATATATTGATAGATAACGTTTTATATAATATTTGCGCAACTTTTTCTACCTTACCGCAGCAAATTATAGGTACCTTGAACTTTGTACAGACACTCTGGGTTGACGATTCCACTCCGCCAAATTGATTTGATGAACTTGTTAATTTAGGGGACATGCTAGGCATTTTGGAGGCAAACATTTTTGGTAGTTCACAACTGCATGATGCTAGTAGTTGGGTGAATTCTGAGTGCAGTGGATCTCGGTTCTTCTCCAAAAAGCCATTTGTATCATATACAACCTGATCAAAATCCAAATCAGAAAATATTTTTAAATGTAAAGGTTTGACTCCAAACATTTGCATTCTTGAATCAATCAAGTCCGGATAAAGGCGATAGTTTTTCAGCATCATATTCCAGAGAGAGAAAGAGCATTAAGAAAATTTATCTCCAAATAATCTGATGTCAAAATGAAGATATGTTCTCAAGGATCAAACATTCAGTAATAGTTCTAGGAATTACCACTAGTATGAGCAAGAATTAGGCCTTTATGATTAAAGTTGTAAATTCTTGTAATCTCATTTTTACAGACAAAATTCACAAGAAATTGTTTCAGCATGATAATTCCCTTAAAATTTTCAATGTTTTTAATTTTGTATAACCTTGTAATGTTTAATCATACATATAATGCTCAGATGGTATCTGATCCATAATCTAGTGAAATTTAATCACCATTTCCAAAAAGAAGAAGAATAAGCAGAAGGCACAGTGTCCATCTGACTCGTAAGATTTTGATTGTTCTAATCAAAATCCAATAGAGGCAAAGAGTGTAAAGGAGAAAAACTGGATAAAGTCAAAGTGGGCCTTCATTTACTCACATCTCCGGCATAATGTTGTATGCCGAAAGCTCTTCCTCTCTCGCCTTTAAAACAAGGATGACTGTTCAAGTGTTGCTTGAGCTTATTGGCAAATGACAAATCAGTAGCAACTGGGAAATTTGACTCCTCATCTAATAAAGACAGTAGTCCCAATGGTTTCTGCAAAAACCAACAACATAAAAGGGTCATCACTTGAAGCAGATAAGCATGCATTTCAGTTTCAGATGCCAATTCCAAAGAGATGAGATACATTTATCAATAGGACTAGCAATTCAATCTTTAGATCATATCCAAATCTGCTGTACAGTTTTTCAATTGTCACAACACAAAGATAAAGTACAATGCATTAACACCTGTGTGTGCAAATGTGTGTAGCGAGACGTCAAAAAAATTAATAAACACAGCAAGAGCTGATACTCTTGAAAAGTGAGGACACTAAAATACCTTCTCAAACAGATCCAGACATCCTTGGTTATCTACAAAATCAACTTTGGTCCAATCAATCCCATCCTCTTCATATTCCTGACGTCAATAGAAGATGTTAAGTAGTCCAATATTCTAGTTTGCAAGAAGGCAAGAAAAAGATCGGACATGCTAAAAGTTTGAAAAGTCAAACTAAAGAAATGACACATAACTACACAAGGACAAAAGAAAAACAAAACAAATGATGGTTATAATAAATTTTAGAAAAAAAAATGTATATAATTGAGGAGAGCTTTATCTTAGAGAAAGTTCTAAAATTGTAGGTAAATATCAAGTCTTGGGCTATATCCATTCTCTTGATAGAAATTTGTATGGCAACTTATCAACTACTTGTGCATTCGAAGGAGATCTCATGGGAGATGGAAGATACTCCTACAAGTTCATTTGCCACCATGTGTAAACTAGCATAGATTATGTAATACAACCAAGTGCAAAAAAACTCAACAAATTAGTTGCATTTACTTCTTAGTTCACACTCCAAATTTCTCCTAATTCAAGTTGGACCTTGTGTAGAAATTAGAAGCTAAAAGGTGCTTTATCTACAATATATAAACATATATGTTCTCAGAAACACACATGTTTTATTGAACAAAAAACAAATATTATATATATGTGTAGAAATATATAATTGTAAATACATAGCAAGATACTAGGAACTTTTTGCATCAGTATTCTCAAAAATGTGATTTATCTACAATGGCTATCCAATAAAAGAATCTTTCAAACTTGTAGGATGGTTACCTCCTGCTCAAGTTTGAATAGGTGCCGATTGAAATGTTGTTGCAGCCTCTCATTTGCATAATTAATGCAAAATTGTTCAAAACTGTTGTTCTGAAATAGCACAGAGTAATCATCAACAAGATGACGGCAGAAGCATGAATTAAGAGGTTTAAATGATATAGTTACCTTAAATGACTCAAATCCATAGATATCAAGGATATCAATGGATCTCCACATATGTAGCTTGCGACCTTCAATAGACTTGTTCATTTTTTTCACAAGCCAGTCAAACAAACTTGCATAAATAAACTTTGCTAATGCATCTCTTCTGTCAATTGCCTGAAACAAGATAATCAAAGACCTAAAAGGTGAGAAAATGTAAGGACACTCTATATATAGAAGGGTCCATAACAGCAGGTTCAATTAGTCAATAATCAACTATACCTGTCGCAATGTCAGTTTCTTGGCAATTGTATCCTTTCCAGCTTGGATTGAATGGGTTGACAATGCTAACATCAAGTCCTGGTTACTACAACCCATAAGCCTGGCAGCACAAGTAACAGCTAACAAAGAAAAAACAAAAGATTAGGCTTAAACAAGAAAAGTCAAAGATGCTAAAGCCCAAAGGATCATGCTCAGCTCGATATCCCTATTATTCATTATATGTCTAATCAAAAGTCTGCTCATATGCAAGACGCATTCTTAGGAAAGAAAATATATAAGAACATCAGCTTGATTAAGAAGTAATTCAGTGATTATATTATATAGGCAGTAGCCATCTTATTTAAGAAGTCTATTATCAAGTTTATTTTAATAAGAGAATAAGTTAGCAGGTTCCTATTCTATTTTACTTCCTAAACTCTTTATGTATTGAGTATTTAAAGGGCATTACAATGAATAAGAAAACAGCAGAATTTTCCGTAAAAATAGTTGACAGGAAACATGCCAAAGACAAGTTTTCTAAACAGAAACCATAGGCCTAGAAAAGGTAAGAACTCTAGCAAGTCAAAAGAAAATTTCCTTGCAAGTCGTCCCTTGACTAGATCCAACACAAAAACACATATCATCTGCAACATGTTGATGATTGGCAATGTTATCTAATGGTATAATATTATATAGAAGCGCATCAGATTTGGATTACACTCAAGTGAATTCCAACAGAGCTTCATGGTTAGAAACTTAGAATTAGTTTTTACTGCTTAGATTTGCTAGAAAGTATGCCAAGAAGTAACAAAAACAAATCTAAGAGTGATAACTACCTTCGTGTAGTATCCTCACTAACACAAGGTAAGGTAATAAGCATGGTGTACATGAGTTCCAAGTTTGACACACCAAAAGATTTTCAGCTAGGGCATCTAGATGTAACTTTTTTTTTAAATCTTTCAAGGGAAACAGAAAGAAACTGCTCCGGTAAGGAGAAGAGTTTGCAACTAGACAGCGTACCCACCAGAGGCTTCACCTAGTCATAAGGTAACAGTACCTACTCACCTACAAGGGTTGATGGGTGCATGGTTATACTGCATATGTTTTGCCAAAATTTGTCCAAGTAAATCAACCAAAAAGAAACTATAAGGTAACTTGAACAAAAAAGAAAGTCAATCAGAGGGTGTATTTCTGACTAACACTTTCAACATTTTTGTTCCTTTACCTGTAGGACTTCCTATGACATGGCAACATAAGGAAAGAACAAATGCATTTATGGGCAGACAAGAAATAAGATGCTGTCCGCCATGATTGAGTCCCCAAATCAAGTCACATGAATTGCCCAAAGCCTAGAATGTGAATCATACCTTCATTAGCCAACACCTCCACATGTTTTTCATTGTCAATTACTTGAAACGATATGTTTCCAAGCCAAAGCACTGCTGCAAGCATTGTAAATAAAAGTTCTTGATCTTCTTCGCAAATATTTACAATGTCCAAGGCTTCCTGGAGAAATTGAGGTACAACAATCACAGCAGGAAAGAGAAAATGAATCAATTAGATACGATATGTATAGATCAATATGGCTTTCATCCCTTCAAACAGATACAATAGCATCCACTCGTTTGAATTACCATGAGCTTACTAAACTTGAGGGAATCATCAACTCCATTAATGAGTAAGCATTCACTTTGGTTAAGATAGCTGTACTCACTAGCCCTTTTAAGATTGAGTCTATCTGCAAAGAAACCAAGAAATGAGTCCATATACAGGCCCTTGGAAAAATTATGAAAAAGCTCTACCCGCTATGTAAATGCACTGGAGATGTTCGTTTCTCAGCTCAATAAAGGTCATATATGATCCTAAAATTGATAGAAGCTGAATTGGATGTCAAAAGAAGTACCTCTAAGAGTTGACGGAGCACCAGCACAAAATTGATAAAAGATGTTGTATGATCTTTCTCCATTGGCCAGTTGAACAACTCTTGACTGCCCAAATGAGAACTAATTATTTCAGAAGTGGCATAGAATTGGAAATTTAATTACCAAGCTGAAATCCACAGGGGCTCCAATTTACCTTTTCTAGCAGAACTATCCAACATTTTATAGTTGAATCGGCATTTGCAATATCCATGAGGAAAGAAAGAGTGAGGTTAAGTATTGTACAGGCATTATAAAAAAATATCAATAATAGAAAAACACTCAACTTAAATGGCCTTACAAGTTTCAATTTTAGCACCACATATCTTTCCTGATGTGCTAAACTGGATTTCAATCAACTTTCCCTGCATTCATTATGAAACATCTTAATCAAACCAAACATGAAAAATCAATGAAAAGAGAAAAAGGCCACCAATCACTCACAAATCTACTAGAGTTGTCATTCCTAGCTGTTTTTGCATTCCCAAATGCTTCAAGGATACAATTAGTCTGAAGAATTTGGCACTCCACTCCACCACCACCTCCAAGGAGAGCCAAGTACTGCATAGCATGTTTTCCTGTCTCAGTTTTGCCAGCTCCACTTTCACCACTGTCAGATATATGTTCAAATGATTACTAGAATCTTTATGAAAAGTTGAACTAAGTTTTTCCCCAAATACACAATACACAACCTTCAGAAAGTACATAAATAGGGACAACATGGTGAACTCAAGTGAAAGAATATCAAGTGAAGGAAAATAGATACTGACCTTATGATTATTGATTGATCTTTTCCATCTGCAAGGTAGTAAATTACAGCCAAAAATTAACAGAATAGAAGTCCTCAAAATAGAATTAGCTTCATATTTTGGAAAATAAAAAGAGCAATCTTTACCTCTCATCATCTCATTATAAGCAAAGTCAGCCATAGCATAAACATGAGGGCCGTCCATAGTCTTCTGCTTGTATGCAGTAATATATTTACTCCCATAAATTTGGACATCTTTAAAAGGATTGACTGCAATCAATACGGGTCCTGCTTTACTCTTTGTAAAGAACCACAAGAACAAAGAACAAAGTCAAGGAATGTAAATTATCACTTAAGTGAGCTATAAAGAGTAATTTGAACTCACATAAATCATATCCTGGGAATATCGGCAACTAAGATTGTGAAGTACTGATGGCTCATTTAGATAACTAAGCTGTATAAGATTCTTCACACCCTCGAGAATAACAGGGTTTGCAGGTAAGAGTTCTTCTGTGGACACATCTGCAACCTATGGCATCATCAGAATGTAATCACAACAAGAATTACAAATTTAGGAAACCAATAGACATCTATGCAACAACAAGTACAAAAGAAAATGTTATTAACGTACTTTTCCATTCGAGAGTAAGACAGTTGCTACATCCCCAAAGATGGATTGTATCTTTCCAGATCCCCACCGGCCATTTGAGTACTGACACCAGACACGGAGTTTCTGGAATGACTTAACCCATTATTGGAGAGCCAACATCAAGCATCAATTTGTGATGATATTCATAAATATAAAACTATAACACAAGAAAATGGTCATCCTCTAGAAAAAAAATTTAAGCCAATATAAAAACTTAACTCAGTAATCTTCTACAAGAAACTGTTCTCTCTACACAGTTTGAGATATTTTTCAATTTTCAATTTACATGTAACTTGATGTTATGTGAGTTTATTGCAACTCAAAACACATATAAACCATCCTCTTTCAAAACTGTATGATGCATAACCAGACATCTGAAGGTTGCTACATTTCTTACAGGCCTCCTGGAACACTATCCTACACTTACACACCATACACTAATAAAGGCATTGTTCTGCATCCTCCTCAGTGAGTTCAGATTACTTGATCCATGATACAATTACATCTAATTAGAAGGACTTCAGCTGAAAATAATAAACCTAAGTTGATATTGATGTGCCAACTATGATAACAAAAGCAAACAAGAATACAAGCTTTGATGCCCTCCATTACCTTTTTGAAGAAATAACTAATGTTATCATCCTGGTCTGGCTCTTTAACCTTTGGCATTGAACTCAGAGCATGCCCCTTCACCTGCTCATTTTTTTTTTCCTCCTCCACGTATGGATTTGAATCTGCAGAGCTCTGATCTTTCTTCATCTTCTTGCTCCCAAAACTACCTGCCCTGTAGCTCAACTCCTTTTCCTTCCTCTTTGAGTCCTTCTCTTCAATAACTACAGGTTCAGTCTCACTCTCCACCTGACCATTTTTGCCAACCTTGAAGTCTGTGGGCAATGAATGGCGAGCTGAGGGCAGCCGTGCTCTTGACGGAGGTCGAGCTGGTAAAGAGGGCGGCAGATCCTTGGACTTTTCCAAGGCTTCATCTCTCCGCCTCAGCGAGTCCAGCATTTCCTCCAATGAGCTTTTTGTCACCCCTGTGGGTGACGATGATAGCATCATTTTTGGCAAACTCTATTCTTCCAATATCAAATCCCCGAAACTGACACAATCATGAAAAGTGAACTCAGGTAAAAGTTGTACCTTACAGAGACAAACTTTCAAGGCAATGTAAGGGAAACAAAACGATGCTTAAAGCCTAATATTGATCTGAAAACGTGAAATTTTTTATCCAGTGAGGACCAGAGACTTAAATTTACAGTAAAGAGTTCTCAAACAAATTCGGGTTTTATCAAACAACAGTTAGAAAGAAAACTTTACAAAATCCGAAATGATAAAAACTTTGAAGCATTGAAGACCGCAAAATAGTCAGAATAACAAAAAGATTCTTAAAAACAAGTTACCAGAAATTTAGAAATGAACAAACCGAAGAAGCCTCTGATGAGATCACAAAATATAAAAATTTCGCCTCCTTTTCTCACAAACAACTCCAAAACAAGGTTGCATTGAAACAAAATTTCCTATAAATGAAAAGCATCCGCAAAGCCAATACTTACAATTTGGCCACAACAATCTCAAAACCCCAAGTCTCAGAAGTCAGAACACGCGACCCTGTCCAAAACCCCTCAAGAAATGTTCCAATTTAGAGATTAAAAGTGAAACCAAAACAAATATCCGTTTTGGGGCTCCAAAATGAAATACAAAAAAGGAACTCGCGTAAGTTCATAGGCTAACAAGCCATTAACGTAAGTTACGAGGTTATAGAAATTAGAAAGAAGATACGAGAGTTAGTCCGAGGTTGTTAAGGCATAAGGTAAGGTTTGTTGTTCTTGCCGTTGCTGTGGCTGGAAGAAGAAACAAACGATCAATTTTTGGAATTTTTAAAAAACTATTTTTTTTTTGTTATTTTTCCTTTTCTTTTTGCAGGATATTCAAAAAAGAGAAAATATAAATTCCAATATGGTAATGTTGTTTGACTCCTTTGGTTCTTTTTTTTTTTTTTTTAAGGTTAGGAAATTCAAATTCATAATTTCAAGTTAGGTGTTGGGCGCATTTTCATTTTCTAGTTCAAAAGGGTCCCCTTTTGGGGTCGTCAAATAATGATATTCAAAATATAAGTATCGTGTCAGTTATAAATATCGGTCGGTAGAGGTTAGTATTGGTTTGTACCGACCAATATACCCTTTATATTCCTTTAATTATTAATATCAATTTATCTTTAAAGAAAATTGTCAAAACGCAATTTTTATAACAGTAAAGGAGAAAAAAAATATTGTTGGTTTGCTTGTAATTGTGCTTAGAATAATATGGCTTTTATAATTTTTTCTTCAAATATCACATTTATATTTAAATCCTTTAGGAATACTAAAAAAAAATATTAGTACTTTGCTCATACTCTCAATCATATTAATATAAATTTTCTTTGTACTTA
>JANIMX020000567.1:240552-256429 GCA_024582655.2 Erythroxylum kunthianum
TCTTCTAATGAGTATCTGCGAAGGGAATATTCTCTCGAACTTTCCACATACTCCGATCAACCTTCGATTTGAATGGGTATTCTAATCGTACCACGCTCGCTAGAGTCAATGGTACGATAATCCTAACCAACTAATAAGCATGCAATTGTTAATCGAAAAGCACGAAATTACGAACCAATTGAATAAAGCATCCAAAAATTAATTAAACTAAGATTAAATCAAATAATCGAGACATTAACACTTAGCATTCAACAAAGCCCACACAAAATATAATACCAGTTCAAATACAAGACATATAATATAAATATAAAAGTTCGGGATGAAAACTGAACCGACCCATGATGAATAGGTCGGCAATCTCCACACAAAACTCTGAAATAAGCTCGAATCTTGAAGCTATGGCCTCCCTCCGTGTGAAATCCACAAAACCCAGTTGATTGTCGTCAGAAATCACCAAGAATCGTCGGAAATAGCTCTTCAGCAGCTCTTCTCTCTCTCTTTTGCGCGACTGTCTGTCTTCTGTTTTAAAGAAGGCCTAATATGCCCAAGATACACCCGTATCATCCTGGGCGTGTATGCGATAAGTGGATATGGGCGTATCGTTCCCGTATTGTCTGGACGTATACGTTATGCTCTATACATGCTAGTTATGCCCGTATGCATTCTGTCAATACATGCATGACACACCCGTATCCTGGGCCTGTCAGCGAGGCAGAATTGACTTTTCTTCTCCTTACTCCGATTCTTCCCAATTTTAGCTTAATCTTTTCTGGCAGCCCGTAATACGAACAAAAAATGAAAAGAACCTGAAATACACTTGAAGAAACATATTAAACTCAACTTTAATATAAAAACATAACAATAACGGGGGCTAAATTATGATAAGTTATGTACTTATCAGAACCTAAATATAATAATTATACGGATTATATTTAAAGTTCTAGCGGTGAATATCCTTTTTAAAAATTTAATATATGAATAAATCATTCGAAAAATCTACCCAAAAACATTCATTCAAACAACCCATTAGAAATATATAGAGCATTCGAAAGAACCCAACATTCATATTTAACAGTATGTATTATCTTCAGTTAACAGAGAAAAGAAAGCTACAAATACAAATGAAGACAATCAACTGAAATATAAAGTATGAGTATTCATACAAACATTTTGTCATACACCAAAGAGTCATTCGAACAACACTCTATATATTAAAACCAGATAACATAAACAATCCTATTATAAAGAGGAGATGCCCTGACAACAATGGAAACAAATATAGTGAAATGTAAACTTTGATATCACTTAAACCAGAGAACAAAAGATTAGTTGGCCATGGAAGCCCTAGAGGAGCCTTGGACTTTCTCTCTGCCTATCATCCAACCCAATGTTTATAACCTACAGAAAAAACCATAACCAAAATCAGAACATAAAATCGGCACTAGAACCCTAAGGGTATTTTCTCTCGGCCAAGTCTTCCTCTATTTATACTCCAAGCTCTCCTTTGTCTCTTCTCTAAGTCGACCATCTTCTGCTTCATGTCAAGAGCGTTGCCAGTTGACTGTTTTCTACTCCCTGGCGTGCTTTGTCTGAATTATCCATCCTGACATTCCCACGCCTTCCAGTTATGTTTTGTCGTATGTTCTTCCATGTTCACCAGCTCAAGGCTGACGGCGTAACTTCCATTTTATTTTAATTATAATTATATTACAGTACCCGCAAGTTGTATGTCGGCTCAAGGCCGGCAATGTACTTCTTATACACCGACAAAGTAAATAGCCAAGGCCGCCAGCGTAACAAAGAAGCAAGATGAAAAGTAGCTGCTATGGAGACTGTCCACGATCATGGGGATCACAAAGCAATTATCCACGATCGTGGGGAAAAGGACCAGAGAAGGAAGACATTTGTGGATATTCTCCACAATCGTGGCTAAACCAGACATAATTCTCCACGATTGTGGAGAGCCAAACCTGAGGGCAAAGGCTTCTATGTACATTCTCCACAATCGTGGAGAATTTAGGCATAATTCTCCATAAACGTGGAGAATCAAACCCGAGACCCAAAGTGAGATTTTAATTCTGCTAGGTTTTGGGGAGACTATAAAAGGAAAAAGAAGACACAGAAAGAAGGGACGTGATTTTTATCAATTCATAACTAAAAGGAGAGGTTCCAAGCCTAGATATAGGTAGAGCTTCAAGGTCTTCAAGTGAATTTAGGAGTGGAAGTCGGAATTACAAAGGAAGCCTTTAGATATCCAGATTGTTCAGATTAAGGAAAGCAAAGAGGGAGACTTGTGGCCTTCAATTGTTACCTTGTTTTTCATCTTTCCTCATCATTACTATGGATTATTTGATGGAGTTGAATGTTATTGATATTATGAGTGGCTAAATCATTTTTAGGGTTTGTTGTTTGATCTATTTGTGAACCTTTAAGGATTGATTCAATTAAATACATATTTGTTTTATTATATTATGTTTAAAATTTTATAAAAGTTGAGAGATCCGTTTGGGTAATCTGTGTTAATCGTACAACAAGAGTTGATGTTAATAGACCTATAGATAACAAGGTATTGATTTATTAGGAAGATATTTCAATAGATCAATATATAGCTTATAGGATAGCTTAATAACTAGTTGGAGGTTTAAGAGAGGCTTTACACCATCGAGAGAGGGTAAGGTTAATTCTAAATTATTTATCTAGAGACATTTAGTTACACCATTGAGAGAGGGTAATTAAAACTGTCGGAAATCTTGGGCCAAGCATACATCGAATCAATCAATCAAAGGGGATCAAATAAGGATAATAACGAGTCCTACTTCTTAATCTTGAGTTTTCCCGAAGCTATTAGTTCACAGTTTTGATTTTAATTGCACTATTTTCTTTTACATTGAATTTATCTTTTTTTTTATTTTTTCGTTTGAAATATCTTATTTTGCTTCTTAAAGAAAGAGTGACTTGAATTGAGTGGTGCCTAAGCACAATCCTTATGGGATCAATATCTGCTTTTTACTACAAGTTACGACTCGTATACTTGCGGTTTTTTAGCATAAAACGAGTGAATTATTTTTCAATCAACAGTATGGACCAGACTGTGTTTCTCTAATAACTATGAATTTAAGTTTTTTAATTGCACTATATATCTCATAGACATCAAATATTCCATATTTAAGTTTTTTAATCAACAAGATACTTAAGAAAATGTATGTATATCTCATACACTTCAAATATTCCATATTTAAGTTTTTTTACACTAAAGAAAATCAATTCCATCACTTTTAATTCTAGGAAAGAATTTAACAATTCAATAAGAGTAATAAAGACTGTCAATTATTCATTTAATTGCACTGTTCATCAATTAGGTAGGCATTTAGATACTCATGTTAAGTCATCAATCAATTCAATTCAAGCTAACAATCCTCCAAATTGGCATATATAGTTACATCTATGGATTTCTAAATTCCTTTTAGGAAGCACTCTTGATTTATTTGTTAAACTTTACATTTTTTTATTTAGTGAAATATGATTTTGATGTTTATTGCTTTATAATTAATTTGAATCAAGAGATTAGATTGGATTATTTATGTTGTGATGCATAGCAAGAGTTGGTACCTCAATAGACCTATAAACATCAAATTAATAGGCAATTAAAGTAATATCTTAACTATTTATTAGTTACCCATAGGATTGCTTCAAATCCAATTGCATAGTTAAAAATAGTTTTGATAGATCGAGAGGTCCCAATTCAATTTCAATCCATTTTAATTGGGATTACTTGATTAGATCTTGAGATAGGGTAATCATAATTATTGGATATCTATGGTCAAGTATGATTAAATCAAGAAGGTGAAATGAAAGCAAATAAGGATAGAAGAAATTGCTAGTTTTCATCATTGATCAATCAACCAATTCACAATTGCTTATTTCATTGTTTAATTATCATTTCTTTGTTTTTAGTTTAACTTTTAGTGATTTATTTTATTTTTTATCTTAAACAAAGTTTACAAGAATCATTAGGTGGCTACTTTAATCCTCGTGAGACAATACTTTTTATGTTATAAGATACGATATGTATACTTACAATAAAGAAAGTTTTAAATTTAAAACTTTAACATGTATGATTTGGGACGTGTTCTTATTAGAGACCATATTTTTATAATTTATTTTTCTCAAGAGTTGCACGGAGCTTTCGAGATCATGTGACTCACTATAACTTCATTTCTATATTTTGATAAGGACACATGCTAGGTACACAATCGTTTCCGAGGCCATGTCTTCATAATTTATTTTTTCTTAAAAGTTACACAAGTTAGGACACTACGTGTTTGAATTTGTATAACTCACTATAACTTCACTCTCGATGGCTAACCCTATATTTTAGAAAGAAAAAGATGTTTCTTATATGTGTTTTCTCTAGAGTACAACTAAAGTCCTATTAATAATGACTTATGTTATATAGTCATATGTATTAAATCAAATATTAATTTAATATTTTGAAAAGGTTCAATTCATTTAAATCTTAGTAGAAAATAAGCATTAAGAATACTGAAGCACTTTGATGAGATCGATATGGTGAAATTTAAATTTTCGGGTAGGAAATGAGATTCTCTAGTAAATATCTCGACAACTAAATTTCATAAAAGTAAGGATTTATGTAAGGAGGAATATACAATATGAGATATTGTATAATGCAATATTTAATTCTTATATAGCTAAGCCTAGTACTACAATGTTTCTTTAAAAGTTCCAATTAAATCAATTAGTAGATTTCATATTAGATATGAAATGCTAAGACTTTGAAAGAGTCAAAATTAATGATTTAAAGATGTGAGGCTTAGTTGAAGCATGTATTATATATTAATTTAAAACCAAATTGGATAATAGAAGGCTATGAGATATCCAAAAGGTTGGATATAATCTTACAGACCCCGTTGAATAAAATACGTGTTTTAATGTATACTTATAGGATAATGGTTCTCAAGATAAGTAATGAGAGTAAGACAAAATTTGAAAGGTTCAAATCTTATAACAATACTTCCAGTTGGAACTAATGCCTTTTGTTGATACATTTTATGTATAATAAAAAGGCTATAAGACATTGAAAGATTCACTTTTATGATAAATTCAAAGAGTTTGTTTTGAGGATAAATGTGAATTTATCATATCTATAAGAAGGATAGTGGAAGTATAGTTGTCCTCTTCAACGGGAGTATATAGCAACAATTCATATTTTCAATTGTTGAATATATAATTGTCCAAGAACAATACATATTGGAAATGAAAAGGTTTCAACTTAATTATGAGAATTAGATATATAAAGATAGTTATGGAAGTTGCTTACCTATTCTAGTCCAAGTATGTAGATAATGTACTAAAGGTGTTTAGTATTTAAGATATCTGATATTTATGAAGTATTAAAGATATCAATCATTCTATATATGAGTTGATATTTGAATTCAAGTTTAAATGGATATTAACTTTAGAAGTAAGCCCTAATTAAGTTATATTTTACTTGAAACAAAGTTATTCTGAGATTCGAAATATTCTGATGTAACATTAATTGCTAATGAAGCAATAATACATTTTCATTTAGTGGAAATGATTAGCTGGATCAACAAGTTCTTTACTAAAGTTGGTATAGTTTCTTGTATTGTTCAGACATTAATGTACTATAGAAAATTATAGCTATTGGGCATGCAAAAGAAGCTAATGTCTCATCAAAGATTCAAGTACGTATTTGGGCAATTTCTCTTAATTATGATGATAATTAAGAAGAAAGTTGAAAGATTTAAGCACTATAGATAATCTTGTAAAATTCTCTAAGCCACTATCCTAGCAGTAGCATGATCATGATATGGCATAAGATACTTAAATGATTAGCTTAGTGCAATTGGGAGATTATTGGTTTATGCCCTACACTCAATTGGTTAGTTGTAGTTTAGCGACATAATTATTTAAAAGCATTCTTTATCTTATACATATTTTGATGTATATGATAAAGACCATGGGTTAAATATACATTACAAGTGAAATTATAATGAGATTATAATTATGAGATTCATAGTACATTTATGTATTATTCCTAATCATTATTCTATTAAGACTAGACTGTAACGCCCACATACCCCCTAGGAGGATACGCGGATGCCACAACACATACACACTCAAACACAACACATTATCCACATATACACACGCAAAGGAATACAAATCAGAAATATGCACAGCGAAACAAACATAATCAAAAACAAACATAGCGTGGTCTAGCCACCTTTTCATTAATAATAACAAAAGTATTTACAATTGTTCAGCCTTGAAGGCCTTTACAAAAGTTGACACAAAAAATAACAAAAGACAACTAACTTAAAAGTCAGGACTACTCTGTTGGCCTCTGTGATCTAGATGTCCCTTCCTGATCACTACGCTCCTCTGAACCTACACGGAGAAAACACTTCGTGCTAAGCTTACGATTAGTGGGAAAGTAAAATACAATAATGAAAATATATATCGACTGCTTGGCAGTCGTCTTTAAGTACATGCAGAAATTTACAGACAGAAATGCTCATAGTAAGAGTGTAATGTACATATCACATTCGTTGAACGAAAGTAGATGTTTAAGCTTTTAAAACCGTTGTCACATAATACATATCAAAATCTGACACAAGCCTGCATATCCTGACAAAACATAGGAAACGAGTCTCACACATATGTGACCATAGGTCACTACATAGGAGGCATCGCCTCGAATCGTATTCACAAATATGAGACCGAAGTCTCGACACCACAGTGTTCACACATAGCAGCTGCAGGCTCTTCTAGGCATGTTTATTTACCCTCAACAAGACTCAGCAGGCAAACAAAACAACATTGTGAATTCAAACACATTCTTTCACACATCTTATCACACCATATTCGTATCACATTCACATGATCATCTCACATAAGTCACATTCACAGTCGTATCACATGCACATGCTCATTATGCTTAAAAATCACCTTTAAGCATTATAAAGAAATGAAAAGACCAAAAGTAAAACACATTATATACTCACTAATTGGACATATTTGATGTCCTAACTTCGGAGGTCATTTGCTATATACGAATGTGGTTATTTCACACACTTGTCTTCTACACATTTACTCCCCTATGTTTTAGGTTTCTATCGCCTCAAGAATCAAATTTTTAGGGTCAATATTCTGAGAGTTATGCTCAAAATACTGATGACTGTTTACAATCAAAATCACACAATGACAGATTGCCTAACCCAAATTCTTCTCACATTTGCACCGACCTACTGTCAGTTTTGATCCATGAACCCTTCACGGAACTTATACTTCAACCTCATAGCTTTCCATTGGCACCTCCCAAACTCTCACAAGGTCAGTAAGCTGGGAGTTATGTCCATAATACCTCAACATGTTCATTGCCTCGCCAGAATGCAGGACAAATTTGCAGGGCACTCTTGGAGTCCAAAATTCACCCCCTTATGGACAAAATCACATAATGGTTCCTTCATACGAAATATAGCCCTATATGTCTAGTTTCATATGCCTCTAACCAAACTCCATTTGGATTACCACACAACAAGTTATGGGCAATTAACTACTCACTACTCCACTAAATTTTCCAGAATTCCACACATGTGTTCACTAACTTCTCCTAACTCAATTGTCATGAAATTAATCACAAAATTCATCATACCTATAACCAAGAGCATGATAAATCTGTCCCAAATTCTCATGCAAGAAAGCTAGGTCAAAACTCTAGCCAAAAGAGGTGAAAATGAAGAACTTTTCTTACCTTTCAAGCTTTCATTCTTCTTTTCTTCAAGGTTTCTTCACAAACCCAAGCAAATTCCACCAAATTCCAAGCTTCTCTTCCTCTCACACTTTCTCACGATCGCCCTCTTCTCCTCTTTTCTCTTCTCTACCAATTTTTAGAGATATATGAGATTTTACAAAAACTAAACACGCTGAAAACTCTTATATATCGCTAAATTTCATTGTACGTCATCGACGTATCATGAAACGCCGCCGACGTACTTAAAAATTATGCCAGCTCGCACAGTA
Source organism: Erythroxylum kunthianum (assembly GCA_024582655.2). NCBI lineage: Eukaryota > Viridiplantae > Streptophyta > Magnoliopsida > Malpighiales > Erythroxylaceae > Erythroxylum > Erythroxylum kunthianum. Next base: position 248,620 of record JANIMX020000567.1, read on the forward strand.
AATACATCGCCGGCGTATGTCCTATATGTGCCGTCGTATCAAATAATTATGTGCATTTACACAGGCTGTACGCCGCTGGAGTACATGGTTACGCTACCGACGTACACTTACCAATTCACACAAAAATTTTCACACTTTCTTTCATCTTTCACATACATACTCATGCAATTTCTACTATGGTATGATTCGGGTCATTACATAGACATCAATTTAACGTATAAAGACTAGCACACATTATGTTTCTTCCTTATAAAGGAAGTAGTCAATCTCATAGACTAAAGTATGGAGATACTTAAACAAATATATGAGCACTTATTAGAGAACAAGTTCACTAAACTGACCTCATATAAGAATTTCATTTGGAATATTACTTATATATCTATGGAAATTCTCATTGTGATGAATATATAAGTGATCCTTTGACTTGAGATCTCCAGATTATCTCTATAGGGATTCCTATTTTTGATACTACTTATGACCTATTCTAATTAATGGTAGCTCATTCAGTAGTCATTTGATATAAAATGAACTAACCACAACCATAAAAATCTCACTTTTTCCACTTTGCGAGGGTCGGATAAGGGACATCAATTATACACTGCCCTCCCCTTGTAATGTTTTACAAAGAGGTTATTTTTGTAATTAAAACCTGTGACCTTCCAGTCATAAAGGAGTAATTGAGTGATCAATATAGGATTTATTATCCTAAAGTAATTAGGGATAACTTTCCATTGTTCTTGATTAGTATTGACTTGAAAAATCCTTGGCCAAGGTAGAATAACACTTTATAAAAAGTTTCCAAATGTCGATAATATAATCAATTACTAATGGTGGAGAACTAATATGATTGAACTCAAATATAATAGACATTATTTATATATTCTATGTCTAATCGAAACATTGTATGAAGAAATGATTGAATTGTATGAAAAAATTATGCATAGAAAGGTTAGTCAAATCAATTTGACATTCTTAAATATTTGAGTGGTTATGATGCGTTGTTAAATACTAATCTTGATCTATAGATATAAATTATTTAATTAGAGAATTAAAGATAAATTAAAGAAGTTTAATTTATCTAATCTTAAATATGAATTAGGACTATAATTTATATAAATTGGCAACATATTTAGGAACCTAATGGGTCACACACAAAGAACAGGTTGAAGAGAGAAAAAGTGTTTTTAATCAAGTTTTGAGTAGCTTTATGATTAAATATAAGCTATTTAATATCAAAGCTCGTCTCGTCTTCTTTTCCATTATTTGACACTCTTTTTTCTTATGAGTATGATATCAAAGCTCTCGTCTTTCTTGCTAGACCTCTTCCACCCACCCAGAAATGTACAGAAGCTAAAGGAACAAGTCTTAGAGAGTCAGATTTGTTCTATAAAAAAGAGGACAGTTTAATGCCCCCAATACCCCCAGGGAGGATACAAGGGATGTTACGCGGAATGAACAAACAAAAACATACATAAAACAAAGCAAAAACCTATTGCTGCGGAAAAATGGGCATCAGACATCTCATACAAAATCAGGGTAACAAAACATAAACATTTATTCATTAAACAGAACTTTCATTAATAATCGAAAGTTTACAAACTTGTTTTGAAGTATGTGGCCATATTGGACCTTAAGTCCTTCATACAAAATCATCCTTTGTGTCTCAAAATTCTAATTCCATAAGAATTATTCAATATGGTTGAGTACTCTAAAAGTTATGCATCTCAAACCATAGACTGTCCAAAAACAGAGATAGAATTTTAGAATCAATTTCAAGTCAGAATTCCAAACCATTCAAAATAGAATTCACCTTCAAGTCCTTCATATAAATTCAAGCCCTACGTGTGTGGTTTCCAATCAACTTAAAATCATAAAATTTGGATAACTACATATCAAGTTATGGCTAAAAGACTAATTTATGTCTAGAGGTCCTAGTTCATGTCATTTGGAAACATGCCGAAACTAGAGTAATACACGATCATATAACTTACACGATTGTGACAGAGAGTTCTATCCCAAAGCAGTACACGATCATGCAACATAACACGATCTTGACAGAGAGTTATAAACTCATGCAGTACACGATCGTGTAACTTTACACGATCATGACAGAAGGGTTAACCTCAAGACAGAAAACTGTACAAAAAATAGGACACACTTGGAGTCCAAAATTGAGCCACTTAGAGGCAAAATTAGAATAAGTGTCCTGCATATATTTTGAAGCTCTACCTGTCTAGTTTCATATGCCTCAAAGATCATCCTATTTGGATGTCTACAACTCAAGTTATCACCAAAAGACCATACATAGGTTGACAGAAACCTACAACCTAAGCTACTTCAAAGCACAACAGAGATCAGAACTGCTTTCAAACCCGAATTCACAACCCTTAGATCCAGAATCACACTTTGTGTCCTTCAAGAAACTTGTATCCATACTTGTTTGCTTTCAAAAACATCAAAGAACATCATATTTGAAGCTCAACCGAACCATTTATCAACCCAACACTACATACTGTTCCGAAGAACTGGGCAGAATCAACACACAACATCAAGCTCGAATTCAACACCTTTCTAGACAAAATCAGAAATGACATCTTCACAACAATTCAAGCCCTACTTGTCTAAATTCATATGGTTCTAACCTTATCTTATTTGAAAAAACACAAACCAAGTTATGGCTACTTAACCAAGTATTGGTCGATAGATAAACCCAAACAAACTCAAACCCTACATATAACTTTCGATACCAATCATCACTTGTTTCTCTAGGTTTAAACACATACAAGAACTCAAACATCCCCTTATCATGTGGGATACATGTCAAAACCAAAACCCTAACACACACACAAAGAAAATGTCAAACATTCTTTCCTTACCTTGTTTTCTAGGCTTCTTCCTTCACTCTTCTCTCTCCTTCTTCTTCATGGATGACCCTACACAAACTTCTCTCTTCTCTTGGCTTGGTAAAAACGTGGAAAGGAAAGGGGAGAAACAATTATGGGTGTCTTACAAGTCACACACAACATCACCTTCTCATTTCTTTTTCATTACTTATTTGTTTGTCCTTTAGTCAATAAATGCATCTTATGGCGTGTCCTCATCTTATTGGCTATTATAAAGTGACTTGTATATGTACATGATGTACATGTATAATATGGTATACGTATAGTATTGCATACTATCATCAAACCCACTTTTTGATTTTCCCTTTATGCCCCTTTTTAATGCTCAAGACACTTGTCATTTTCTCATTGGCTACCATAAAACTAATACATTTAGACATGTATACATACATGTATGGCATACCAAATATTACCAACCCCATATTTTTACTTAGTCCATTTTATGCATTTATGCATACACATGTAAGCATTTATCACTATTCCGACTAAGGTCACTTTTGGGGCTTTACAAACAGAATATGCAGTGGAAAGCAGTTCCCTTTGTCTTGCTCTTGTTAGGTCTGCTTGCTCCTTCTTTGGCGTCCAATTTAATTGCAGGTACTTTATATTTGCATATAACTCTTGGGGTTGAAGTTTCGATCGCATCATTTTGGGCACATTAAATACTAATGTTAATGTTTTATGTCTCTTGTTGTTGACTTGGATCCAGATAATGTCTTCTAATCTCATGCATCTACAGGCAGGAACCTACTGTAGACTAAGAAAGGTTTTCTTCCTTTAACCCATCTCAAGTTATTTTGGACAATCCATTTCTTGGGAATTTATTGAAAGAAAAGAAAATTACATTGTCTTCTAATCAAAGTGCTCAATAGTCAATTCTTGTTTCCTTTTACCAATTATGAAGGGCATGCTTGACTGAACTGTTACATTAATTGGTTGCATTTCTTTTTTGATGGTTCTAAATTTATTCCAAAAGTTTCACTGCTTTAATCGGATAACCCTCGTTAGATAACTAATCTTTAAAATAATCAATTTTTTAAGATTGAATAACTAATCTTTTAAAATTTTGATATTGTAGTTCAAAATCTAATTTATTAATTTGATTAACAAAAAAATTTTTGTTTATAATACGTAAATGTTCACGAGAGGAAATTCCTGTTACTCCAGTCTAACCATGAACACTTTTTTTTTAGGTAAACATCTATATATCATAAATAGCAAAGATTCTACTAATAAAATCAACAAATTACTAACCACAATTAACGTTTTGAAATAAACTGTTAATATTTTAAAATGTTGATTATTTAATTAAAAATTTTAAACTTTAGACATTAAATTTAAAAAATTCTAAAAAAATTAAGCACTTTATAATTACTTATATCTATATAAGTATATAATGATCTTTAACAGAATTTGAAACTGTAAATTTTTAACCGCTAAGCTGAAACCTGCAAAAGGTATTTTGAACAGAAGCAACATACATGAAAAGATATATCAGGGGCTTCTCTTACTCCTGGCTTAGTTTCAGAACGACAAATTATACTTCCTAAGTCTTTGCTTCAAGATTATTTTTCCTAGCCGGTGTCCTAAGATCTTTTTAACATCAAATTCAAGCCCCATCTCCAAAAATAGCTTTAGAAAACAAATACTTTCATTAGATCTTGTATTTTGACCTCTCCCAATACAATGATCGCTTGCACCCTGAGTCAACTTCATGTATGATAGACTTAAGTAATACTTACATCAATTGAAACACACTCTCTTCTATTGATTAGACCTTCGCTGTTAGAAATGAGTAGTCCTGACGGTTTTAATGCCCCAAAGAAAAGATCAATCTCACGTTATATTAAGGTTTAATTATTAAAAAAATCATAAACTTTACACAATTTTATAATTATAGTTTAAATTTTAAAAAGTGACAATTAAATACTTAAATTTTTATTTTTTCTCAAATATAGCCTGACGTTAGTGTTTCTGTTAAAGGAGCTGATGTGACAGTACATGTAAGATACCATATATCATGCTAATTCCACATCAAATTTTAATAAAATAAAATAAATAACAAAAATCCTAACCTACCCTTCTCCCCTCTTCTCCCACATTAAACACTTCTCTTTTCTCCACCCAAAACTTAAACTTAATTGATCTTTGTCTTACTAAGGATGATTTTGATTTAGTAGTTAAAGTCCCTAGTCCTTTCTTCTTCTTTTTTTGAAAATTTTCAATTTTCTTTTCTCTTTCTAAGTTACTCTCTTTCTTTAAAAAGTTCTTAACTCATAGTAATTACCAAAATTTTCACCAACCCTCTACAACCCACAACGGAATAGGCGGTGCTAAAACCATCGGAGCAACAACAACAAACCATTATTGTACCTCCCTACGGTAAGGTACTCCATAAGTAATGTGTTAATTAACTAATACGAAAGTCCCAGCTCATGTGGGATGGGGAGGGCCTGTGGGAAATTAACAAAGAAAACTAAGACGGTGAGTGCTACACCTCTGACGACTAGTACTCCGAGAGGGAGAGATAGACCACCAAAGATGAAACCAGCGACAACGTTAGTTACCTTTTAAGTGAAGTGGTGCATACAGAGAGAGTAGATGAAGAAGAGGGAGTTAGACTTTTGTAAGTATTTATTTATTTTTATTGTTGTTTATTTTATTTTAATTATTTTACAACAACAACAACAACAACACCCAGTAAGAATCCCGCTGCTGCGCAGGGTCTGGGGAGGTTCAGTAGTACACAGTCTTACCCCTAACTAGTAGAGAGACTGTTTCCAAATGACCCACATATAGAGGAAAAGAAATAAATAAAAGTAAACAAAGCAATAGACAGAATGATACGACTAATAGTCCTAAGAAACATAAAAGCCATAAGAAGAATAAGAATAATAAGAAGACTAATAATAAGAATAATAATAATAGTAAAAGAAGCAAATATAGATACGGGAATACAATAAATAAGAATACTAATACGAATAATAATAGCGGGGATAAGAATAATAATAAAAATAAAAGGAAGAATAATAGTAAGAAGAATAATAAGAATTAGAAGAAAAGAAGAATAATACTAATAATAAGGAGAGTAGTAGTAATAAGAATAATAATAATAGGGAGAATAATAATAGTAATAATAGTAAGGGGAACGATACTAATAATAATAATAATAGTAATAATAATAATAATGATACTAATACTAAATATCATTTATGAGCTCATGAATACTAATCATGTTGATAATGTTTAGTTGGTATATTCATTTAAGTATCATATGCAAAGCATGATATTGTTTAATTGATTTTGAGTTTCATGTTTAGACTTATGATTTTATTATAGTGAAGATGATAAAATTTATGAACATGTTGTTTTCATTTTATTTATAAGGTCAAGGTTCTCCATTTTTTTAATATTCTTTGATATTGTAATACATGAAAAAAAGTATTTACATTATTTAGAATATAACCACGATGATTCCTATTTATAAAAGATTGAATTGAGAATTTTGTGACACTCATATTCATTACTTATTATGTGATAAAGAATACGTGTGGCAAATGAAAGAATATCATAAGCACCTTATCCTTAAAGTGTAGCTTGAAGAAGTTATTATTTATAATAATTAGCGACATATTTTAATTTAATTTAGATAATCTACAATAAGGATTTGAAGTTTAATAGTTATCAGACGTCTCTAAACGGCTATATTTTATTAATTAAATATTTAAAATAAAAAATATATTAGAACGACTCTTTCATATAAAACTTTTTAAGTTTCCTTTATATTATTCTCTTCTCAAATCTATAGATTTTGACTTAATCAATATAATTGGACGTACAAAAATTCAAATTTCGCATTGAATGTTGATTTAAGAATGTCTATTAAATATGTATTTATCTACAAAGGTAACATGCAAATTGGATTGTTCTCGTGTTTAATGTGGATGAAACAAGCAGTTGGATTTATTTATGATGTACTGAAAAACACACCTACCCGTAGTGAATGTACTGAAAACACACCTACCCAAGGTGATACTTCGGTGTACACGAGTTTTTCATGTGCTGTTCAACTTTAAGCTAGATCAGCGAAAACCGCAACTAGTTTTCGTAGTTGGATCAAATGAGTTGTTGCAAAAGAAATCCATGGCTTGTTTCAATATCTGAGAACATTACAATTATTTTCAACAAATTATAACAGTTTATGGAGAGAGACTAGATACACGACACTATGATCTGGGCCGTGTATATAGTTCTGCCATTAAGCTATCCAGGAATCTAGTCTTACATGGTCGGTTCGAACACATAAATGTATGATTTCATTTTCTGAGCGATCTTACTGAAGGAGTTGTTAATCTAGTTTATTGTGAAACTCGTTAACAAGTTGCAGACCTGATGACAAAGCTGTTAAAGTTAAAAGATTTCCAAAAGTTTGGTGAAAAACTGGGAATGTGTACTGTACCTGAAGTGAACTAATTATCTGTCAAGAGCAATACGTTCAAGGGAGGGATTGTTGGAAGTGATTGCTTGAGTTTATATCTATTTTTCAATTATTGTTGGAATAAATCTCTATTCTTCAGGTTTGTTATTTATCCCTATCTTTAGAGTTGTTATTTTCTTTCAGTAGTGGTTACCACTAAGCATGATACGTTCTCGCATTCCAGTTAGTATTGTATGGTTACTTGCAGATACTAATCCCAAATTTGATATCGAACCTTAAGCTATCATAGTCCCTTTCTGTTATGAAAGATCAGCCGAAGCTGCAATCACAGAGCATACTTGGAACTAAGCTATATAAGCCTTAAGTTGTTATCAATAATATTTAAGTCATTCAACCAGTTTTGGGTTTTCTTTGCTCATCATCTCGTTCATCAAGTAACCTTTACAAATTTGACCAACATTTATTTCAT
>JANIMX020000567.1:385617-404255 GCA_024582655.2 Erythroxylum kunthianum
TTCGTCGGATAATTTTTTGTGGTTGATTTGATCTCTTGTGCTTAACGTGGTATTGGAATTAAGCTAGTTTGATTCTAATATAAGGGAGATTATCACCTCGGATTATCAAAGTATGTCGAAATTGCATGACTAAATTAAATTTTAAAATATGTTTTTTCACTTATACATAATAAATTTAGAAGTTTTTATTTATTTATTTTTACTCAATAAAAATTTTATAAAACCCCCCATTATGTACATACATAGTTTTTTTTAGGTTATTTTAATTTCGAATTTGTTTATTAAAGTTATTATTGTATGTACATAAAATAATAATAAATTAATTGTATAAATATGGATAGAATGATTCTATTTATCAAAATGTTTATTTATAACAAATTGTAACTGATTAATGAGAAGGATAAAATTGGATATTACTTATTAAATTTATGAATTTTAGCTATTGAATCAAATATGAGTGTAAAGAAAATTAGACCATAAATCCATTGAATATATCTCTTACGTTATAGGTCTAAATTATTTTATATTTACTCTCATTTTGCAAACATGATTCAAACTCAGATTTCTTGTTAAATTAAAACTTTGTGCAATGATAATTCCATGGAATATAAAAGTAAATATTCCCAATCTATTATGCTTGTAGGAAAAACCACCACAAACATAGTAGACCAACTAAATTGAGAGTTTTTCAATTAATTAAATGTGACTCTTTGTATTCAACAGTGATAAATGTAAGAGACGTTTTGGGAAGGCAAACATATATTTTTGTTGATGAACTAAATATGGATTTAAAACTTATTAATTCTAGTTTTAAATAGTGCAAGTTTCAGGTTCATTGGAAGTTTTTGAAGAAAGTTTTAGCTATTTTATTAAAGGTTGCTCAGCTGTAAAGTCTGCTGTTTAAAATTCTATTTTGTATGTTTCTTTGGATTAATAGATGATATTTAGCCGATAAAAAGAATTGTAATTAGATGTTATGTGATGGAGATAATAAGTGGAAATATAGAAATAAAATTTTTTCAATAAATCCTTTCTTTTCTTCTTCCTCTATGGCTTCCAACATTGTTCTCTTTGCCAGAGAGTCCGGGAGGGTGTAGTTTCTCGTGTTACTGACCAGGTTAAGTCTAAGGACGATGATTCTCTAGTTACAATTGCAGGTAGTTTAGTGGTGCTTATGGTAATGGCGCTTCTTTTTGGTTTATGGGCTAATGAGGACATCAGGATTTGGAAATTGGGGTATGATTGGAGTTGTTTTGGAAGAAATTTTGTAGAAATGAAACTTTTCCATGTGGCATTTGATTGGTGGGGTTTCATTACCTGAAGACATCCTGTAATGCAGTCAAGGTTCTGTTTTTACATTTCAAATGTAGGAACTTTGTTGAGCAACCCAGCTTAGTGTAAAATGATATGCAAAGAGAATCCTGCGCTTCTTGTTTCTTTCAAATGACTGTTATTGATTATTGTTCAGTTGCTTGATGATTGGAATCCTAAGTGACAAAATTTTGAATTATTCTCTACTTATAATGGAATTTCATTTTGAATGTTCTTCTGTTATTTTAAGTATTCAACCTTTTTATGAATATATATATCAATTTTGTTCACACTGGCCATTAGTTTCTCAGTCTGCATTCACCTGTTGTTATACTTGTTGCAGTTTCCATTTTGATATTTGGTTTCAATGATTGAATAGATTGGAGTGTTCAAGCTACTCTTAGCTGGATATTGGCAGACTCTTTGTATGGATCAAAAGTTGTCCATAGTTGCTGAAGAAGATGTTCAAACACTCTCAAAACATGACGTGGCAGGCTTGCTGAGAGCTGTAACTAGCACAGTAAATGAAGCCCACGGAGACTCTTGAAGCCTCATATATTCTTGGATGCGCTAAGTATCCTACGAAGAAGGAATTGCTAAATCATCAATATAGTCCGAGCATTTCACTGTCTGCACCCCCTTCTGATGCAGCGGAAGGTGGATGTCATGTATGCAGTGAGAGGCAGTGGTAAAGCATGAATGCAACCATTAATAAATGAGGATAAGAAGCTTGAGTGGCTAAATTCTGGCAAGCAGATTCAGGTTTCTTCGATTGATGATCCAGCATTAGCGACCTTGTGGGAACCTGTGGAGAGAGCCAATTCAAACCACAATTTTGCAGCTGGGGTAGCACACAGCATGGGGCTCAAGTATGCTATACTTCTTTTTACTGCCGTGTTTTTAAAATTTTTGCCTGCTTGGATGGTTGAAGCGATTCCTTGAGAATCGATAATTCTTACGAATGTTATTGCATTCCAATTTCACATCCGTACACTCTTTTAAGGGGTGAAAAGACTGTAGTTCTTGTTTCTGAGTTCTACTGAGTTTCAGAAGCAGCAAATTGGTCAGCGATCCAATTCCTTATGCATAAGTTAATTTTCAAGGATAGTCTAGGCTTATGCTTTTATGGGATAGATGGAAAGCTATCACTTTAGCATGTTTCACATTTAAAAGATTTATCTGGTTAGTTGCTTTTATTTGTATCAATGAAAAGATTTGACCTGTGGAGCTCTTGCTTTTTAGGATGCATTTAATTTATGGTAAAAGGGCCCTTGGAAAGTGAATGGTTCCATTGATTTGTGTTCTATTTTGGTCTCTCTCGACATTCTTAACTACAAAAAACTGCGTGTATATAGCATGGTCAAATATGCAGCCATTGTACAATGAGATGCTGAAATATTTATGAAATTTGCCGAAACTGAGTACAAAGAGAAGATATGAGATAACTGCAGATGAGCAATTATCTCATATCTTCTCTTTGTTTATGACAAGGAGCAATGAACTAACTGTGTGCAGATGAGCAATTATGCATGAAAATGACTACAGCTCACAAGAATGATGATTGGATTCATCACGTCAGAGTTGTTGATTAAACCTTTCTCTGAGTATCTTGTTACTTTTATATTTAAGAGCTGGCAAAAGGTCCAACAAGCATACTGCTGTCCTAATCCGAATCATCGTTTTTTGCTTTTATTTGATTCCTTTAAACGTTTTCAAACAAATGGCCTAGCCCAAGTATTATGTCATATTTACATAATAAAGCTATTCGAAATTGTTTTCAAAATGCATGTGTACGGATGTTTCTATTTAAACTATGATTTAGAGCGAATGCTTTCCCAAAACTATGATTTATCAACAAAAGAATTTTCTTCTTCTGAAAACATTCTTTTAAAGTGAATATGAGCAGGATAGGGATGGGAGTAGTAATCTATCTTTTATGAATGTAGACGTTTGGCTAAGTAGATTACCAATCCTAGGAGGAGCTAAAATCACCCACTGATTGATAATTCAAAGCCCAACAAGTGAAAATCATTATTACCAAGTTGTAAGGTTAACACACTCAACTTAAACAATGTGTTTTCCAGCACTAGGTCAGCTCACATAGCATGTAGGTTTCACTTTTATAAAACAGCCGGCTAAGCATATATATATATATATATAAAGTTTTGTAGTTAGCGACAGCTATATTTTCAAGACTAATGCTCCTGGTTGACATAGGACCGTGTCAATTAACGCATTCATGAAGAAGCTGATGAAAGTAACTTATATCAAGGGATCGATTTATTTTAAGGTCAAATATACAAATATCTCATTTTATATGACTCTAATTATTTTAAAAATAATATTAAAGTTAAATTAAAATAATCATACATTATTTATTTATTTTGTACTTTACGATCGGGTTATATAACAATAACTTGACAAAAATGAACTATATTTTATTATTTTTAAAATAATTTAAGTAATTTGAAAGAATTGAAATATTTTTAAAGAATAAGTGAAATAATCAATGAATAAAAAATTAAACCAATCCAACCGGTTCAACAGTAAAAATTTTGAATTTGTCAAATTTTCATTTATTTTATTTTAATAATTTTTGCTGTTAAAAACCAATCAATTTATTTATTAATCGTTCGATTTTTATAAATTAATTATTTTTTATAAAATAATTGTTTTTATTTAATAGTCTCATTTTTCAATTAAACTTTAAATTCTTTGATGAATAATGAAAATATTTTTTAATCATATTTCTAATTATTCAATTTTATTTAATCTTTAACCGAATTTATAACAGTATAATATGGATTCAACCTTTTAAACCTTAAATATTTTAACTTAAACATTGAAAATAATATAAGAATTAAGTCTTCTTTTACCCATTATTTTATACCTTAAGACTCAAAATTTAGGTTTGAGTAACTGTGACAATGCAATATCTGGAAGCAATATTTTAGTAATGCTCCGCTAGATCTTGGCATTGGCCATAGATTGATTCTGCACCAGTTATCTCGTCATATCACTATATCATTTAGGGTCTTCTTACTGTCAAAAACATTATAATAAACTAAGAGTGAAATAAATTATTAGCTTATTGTGATCTGACCCGATCACTGTTGGGTTTTGGCTGAACCTCATTCAACTTGGAAGATTTTTAAAGGTAGGCTCAACCTATAGGCAATAAAATTAAATGTGATCGCCAGTCTCAATAAGTGTTTTTTTTTTTACATTTACATTTACATGATTTGGTTAAATGATTCATCTTAGACTGATGAAAGAAAAGTTAAATGTAATTAAAAAGTTCAAACGAGTCTTCTTTTTGGTGTAGAATTCAAAATTGAGTCCAATTCTAAAATTTTACCCTCACATGGCCAACAGCTGTCTTCCAAACGAACGCGTAGGGGAAAGTACATTTACATTAAGGAAGATGTGTATATTAAAGAAAGGCCTATAGTTTATTAGACTTCATTGAATACTTTGCATTGTTAAATAAAAACAGATTCTACATTCACGTTGAAAGAGAGTCCTGTCGTTTTATCCAACTCTTATGTAATTTACTTATCGACATGGGAATAAAAAATCTTGTGGACCTCACCTAATTTCATGCCTAATCTAATCATGCTCTATAAGTCTGTGGGGTTGAGACTTGAGAGCCGTGCCGACACTATCCTGTGTTCCGAGAAAGAGAGGATTTTCTAGGAAATATTGCAAGATTAATTATGAGATTTATTGGGGGATAAATAAATAAAATTAAAGGAAATGCTGCATCTGGCCGGATGTTATCAAATCGTGTTTATTATAAACTTAAAAAATTGTTAGGTATAATTAAATACACATATTTATTATAGTGGAAATCACATCAAACCGCATCAATTAATCAATTGAGATATGCATATGCTAGATCCTTGTTTCCAAAGCATCTTCTCCATTAAAAACGCTAATTAAACAGGAATGAGCATGGTATAATTACCAACTCTACATGTAAGAAGTTGAAAATGTAGAGTTAGGTGATATAGAAGATTATTTAATTAAATTTGTTAAATATCCATTAACAGATCCCTGGTGCAAGTTTTTCTTTTTCTTTTTCTTTTTCTTTTCAGGAGTACTCATTTTATTATGCTGTAATCTATAGGGATTAGGGAAAACATAATTCAAGCTTTTGTCCCGAAGCTTGATTCTAGCGGTTTTCTGGTATGGATGAACCTTTCGTGTGTGTTACAGACAAAAATAGGTGTAAGTAAAAAATATTTGGCTTTTAGCATAAGTTGAAAATAAATATTTTTAATTTTTTCAAGAGAATGTGTTATGTTCAGTGCCGAAAAATGATATTTGTAATTTTTGTGGTTATTATATTTAGTATATAATATGGATATCATAATCTTGAGTAATTTTTCAGATTACTTATACTGATTGTCTCAATTGTAATAACAAGAAGAAGTTACAGATATCAAATGTTAACCTTAATATTAGTCAACATTTTTATTAACGTAATAATATAAATGTGAGTATTGCCCTTATTTACTTTTTAACGCATTATGAATATTTCAATTATATCTTATATGATATTATTGTTGTCATTCAAATTATAGGCGTCTTATAAGTATGTAATATTGGTAAAAGAGTTGAGGTTTTGTTATTTAAAAAAATTTTGCCAGACATCTTTTGTATGTTCAGGTAAGACTTTCATCCGCAAAATACATTGTTGTGCACAAGAGATGACTTTACTTTTTAATTCATAGATATTTCAATTATTGACATAAGTATGATATTTGTGTTTTAATTTTTATTTTATAGGTTCTATTTGACTATATATTATGGGTGTCTGATGCTTTTTAATATAAACCTACAATGTAGCAATATGTGAAAGAGTAAAACAACATAGAAAGGAGTTGCATTTGATAGACCCCTATTATGTACATGATTTGTTCTCATTTATATGATTACTAGAGATCATTTATTATTGCTTTACCATATGATGGCTCACTGCGAACATAAGAAATCTGTAATAGTTGAAACATGTTGCTTTTGTACATTTAAGTTGGTATGATCAATATTTAAATAGGTGATGATTTTGGTAACTATATGTTTTTGGCCTGTGTTTTTCTTTGCTCTTTGACACACTATTAATGTTAATCTACCAATATGGAAATAATGGCTTCCAAAAGAAATTTTCTTTTATAATGCAAAGCATAAGAGATTTTTATTAAGCTAGACATTTAATGTGTGGCAATTAAGAATGGTCAATATTTTGACAATCAAACATCTTTATCCATATCCAAATTAATTATTCAAGACAATCTAACATTTCTATCCATATCCAAATTAATTATTCAAGACAATCTAACATTTCTATCCATATTCAAATAAATTACCCAAAACAATCAAACATCTTTATCTATATCCAAATCACAAAACAAAGTTTCAAATACATATTCATATCCATATCACAACACACAGTTGAAATACATATCGAAAACACAACACATATTTCAAGCATGACTCATTTTGTTATTGATTCACCACAATCAATTTGAGATGTTGTTGGAGTTGATTTTTTAGCCCTTAATTTGCATCTCCTCAAAGTTGTAGTTGTTGTTTAGGAATTTGTATTTTAAGAAGCTTGAGTTGGTTCGAAAACTCGAAATCACAACATATATTCGTTGTGCAATTAATTGTTTTCCAAAATAAATTCTTGTATGTGTGACCTTTATACAATTTAGACCAATTGGCATACACATGTCGAACATATTTTCGATGCTCTGCTTCTGAGAAGAGATTCTTCAATGCATCTATTAAACCCTACAAAAGAAAAACAAAACATTATAATGTAAGTATAATAATTAAAAACACATTTACCAATAAATAGTACTAATATCATAATTTTAACCTTTTGTTGATAGCTTACAAATGTCCATAAATTCCCACTAATGATTAGATCATCGCTAATAAGACTTAAAAACTAATGTCAAGGTTGGTAATTCTCTCCATCAACCACAGCTCAACATATAGGGCACATATGATTGTTTCCATCATACCCAACTGCTACTAACGAAGCACCTCCAAGAAATGTCTTCAAAAAATATTCATCAAGTCCTATTATTTTTTACAAACACCAAGGAAACCATACCTTAATGCACTAAATCCCACATAAAACCTCTTAAACATTGGTTGTCCAAACTCTTCATTAAGTTCATTTTGGATTATGAATTTAGCTTCTTTATCTGTCTGTAGCATTTCTTGTCTATAAGACCACAATTTTGTATAATGTCCTTCCATTAATCCTCGTAGCATTATAATAGCTTCCCATTTAGCCCTATAACATTGAGATTTAGTCACTTACAATGCGTACTTCCTTTGAAGATCATCCATTATCTCACTAATTGGCCAATTTGAGTTCCTCCTAAAATTGTGTAAGAATTAATTTGCTATCAACTTCTTACTAACTTGTTCCTATTCTTATTACTATTATTCTTCTTTTTCCTATTATTATTATTCTTCTCCCCGTTATTATTATTAGTATTAGTATTCTTATTTATTATATTCCCATATCTATTTTGCTTCTTTTACTATTATTATTGTTCCTACTATTCGTCTTCTTATTATTCTTAATCTTCTTATGGCTTTTATATTTCTTAGGACTATTAGTCCTATCATTCCGTCTATTGTTCTGTTTACTTTTCTTTATTTCTTTTCCTTTATATGTGGGTAATTTGAAAACAGCCTCTCTACTAGCTAGGGGCAAGGCTGCGTACTACTGAACCTCCCCAGACCCTGCGCAGAAGCGGGATCCTTATTGGGTGTTGTTGTTTTTGTTGTTGTTGTAGTGCAGTCCCATACCTATACAGTCTCAGGATCCCTCTTTTTTGGGTGCAATTTTAGTTCATCCATGTACCCCTTCGCCAAGAAGTCTTCCAGGAGCTGCTCCTTGTTCGTGCTTCCTTAGCATCGGCGACCACTCCCTGCTTTTTGGCCCTGGGTGTTATAGTTTTGAATTGCTTTACAGGGTCTTTAAATTTTTGGTTAGTCAAAATACAACTGTTATACTATCAAAATTCTTAAGGAAACTTTTCAAAACCATACTCCACTACTATATTATGTGAAGAAAGTTAAGTTATGTTTTAAGGAGGCTTAGCTTCATGGAGACTCTTCAGTGAGATAATGAATACTTATTGACTAGATGGTATTCATGGAGTGCCGGGCATGTTGCTCAGTCCAAGTAGGATGGGGTCCTGTCAAGTTTGGAATCAGAGCTAAAGGTTACCTCTTTTCCTTTCAAAATAGTTTTAAACTTGTTTTAAATTGAGGTCACCTAGGACAGCTTAAAAGTTTGACATGCATTGCATCACTTACAAGACATGAAATCGTAATATATTGCATATGTCATATATGCAGCATAATGCAAAGACGAGGTCATTGACGTCCCCGTAGAGCTACTCCATTAACACCTACACCTGAGGCACCACCTGGTCAAGAAGGTGAATAGTTGTCAGACTCAGCAAGTGCTTCCATCTGAATTATCTGCTCTGCATTCACGTTCACCCCCGCCGGGTTAAAATATTGTCTTAAGTGATTAAGGAATGTGATTGCATAATAATGATGAAATTAAGGTTAAATGGAGAAGATGAGGAATTGTAAGAATATGGAGTCTTTAAGTAAGGAAATGGTAATGTTAGTGATTTGAGTAAATTGTGAAGTGTTGGTAAAGATTGGAGAAGAAGTCTCCTACATTGTGGTTTAAAGTAGTATAGATTGCATGTTGGTAAAAATTGATAAGTTGTTAGTAATCCAAGTGATTCATCCATCAATTGGATGAAAATAAGATTAATTAGGAAATTGAATGTTAAAAATTGGAAGAATTATTATGTAGCAACTTATGGCAATGTATGTTATGTTATAGGAAATTGTTCAAAATTCCCAGAAAGTAAAGCACCATATGCATAAAGAGAGTTGACGCTAAAACGAAAACGGTGAGTATACCTTTAAAGCATTTTTATGAATATGAAATGAGTTTATGATAAGATGTTTTATATGTTTTCAATGAAATGAATTCTTGGAAAGCATGACAGGTTGGTTTGAAAAATAATATGATTTCATTTAAAATGCTTTGAAAGATTGTGTGGATTGGTTTGGAAGGCCAATCTTACGAAATTATGATTTGTATATGAATTGGTTTGAAACAAACTTGATTATTGTATGAACTTGAGATTTAAAAGTCTCTTATGGATATGTGAATTGGTATGGATAAGGGATTTTGTGTCTAGTGTGTAGCCGCTCAATGATATGCCCGTAATACGTGATGTTATCGTAGCGAAGGCACTGACACTGGGATATCCGCCCTGCCCAATTCATCCAGGAGAATACGGACGTATTGTGGCTACAGTTATGCTATGTTTGGGGCGAGTCCTTATGTTAAATGATTTTATTTCACCTATGGTATGCCGAGAGGATATATGTCTATGCTATACCGATCAGAGTACAATCTAGTGTGCACGGTAGTTTCGGGAGTGTCTGTACTAACCTGGGAGAGTTGAGATGTCAGTATGTCCGTTGTGCCGCCCTCTGCACATTAGGAGTGTACATTGTGCCGCACTATTGCGAATAAGGTCGCAATCACGTTTCCTAGGTGCGAGCACCGTCATGAGTAAGTTCATAACAATTAGTATCATGATTCATGATTACGTTGCGGGCACAGGAAAACGATGTATAATTTCGCTCCGTCGCCTTAAAACCTAAGACTACCATATGGTCAAGAATATAAGAGATTTATAAGTGTTTTATAAAGGAAATGAAAGTTTTGACAAAAGAGCAAAATGCTCTCTGTAAGTCACGATGGTGCATTTTTAGTAAAATGCTCTCTGTCACAATCGTGACATAAGTCACGATCGTGTACTTTATGTTAAATGCTCTCTGTCACGATCGTGCAAGGTGACTTTTTGAACAAAGATGAATCTTATTTTCAGAAGTTTTGTACATGTTCTCAAATGTATAGGCTTAGAAAAATTGCTTTGCGGAGGTTTAAGCTTTATAAGAGTTTTAAAATTTATACTATGACACTCACTGAACTCATTTACCTCACACTCGTTGTGTTTTCAAAATAACCTCCCAGGTATACACTCAGAGGTACGGATAGAGATGACTCTACAACACGGATAGTCGTCTACGTCGAGTGCTGCTGTGTAGGAATTTAACATTGTATACATACGTATTTCAATTTCTGCATCATGAACATGTCTTGTACATTCAAAATTTTGTATAAACCGACTATAATGAATGGTTTTAAATCAATACATGGGAATGCTAGGATGTTACTTTTGATAACAACTGCTTCTTAATGGTTTATTAAGCTTGTTTCTGAATGGACTTGAAGTCATGAGTTGTAGTGGAGTTGTGAATGGATATAGAAGTGTTTTTGTTACAATCCAGGCCCCCATAAGCCTAAGTCGCAACCAAATATAACATCTCAATTTGACGACTACCTCCACAAACCAACACTAGACCTTCCCAGCATGCTTTGTCCTCACTCGCATGCTCTCCTCGGAAAACTTCCCAAGAGGTCATCCATTCCAAATTTCTCCAGGCCAAGCATGCTTAACCATGGAGGTCTTACGGAATGTGATCCGAAAATGTAGGTGCACCTTATTGGTATGGATAGTACCTATCAAATCTTTCAAACTAGTGCAGTCTCATACCTACACAGTCTCAGGATCCCTATTTTTCGGGTGCAGTTTTAGTTCATCCATATACCCTTTCACCAAAAAGTCTTCCAGGAGTCGCTCATTATCTGTGCTTCCTTAGCACCGGCGATCACTCCTTATTTTTTGGCCTCGGGTGTTACATGCCTGCCAAAGGTAGGTACACCCGAATATAACATCCCGATTTGACGACTGCTTCTACAAACCAACATTATACCTTCCTATCATGCTTTGTCCTCACTCGCATGCTCTCCTCGGAAAACTTCCCAAGAGGTCACCCATTCCAAATTGCTCCAGGCCAAGCACGCTTAACCATGGAGTTCTTACGGAATGTGATCTGTAAAGGTAGGTACACCTTATTAGTATGGATAGTACCTATCAAATCTTTTAGACTAGTGAATGGGTAGGTATTATTTCTATTATTATTCTTATTGTTCTAACTATTCTTAGTTTAATTATTATTATTATTAGTCTTAGTATTATTATTATTATTATTATTCTCCCTATTAGTATTATTCTTATTATTACTATTCTCCTCCTTATTAGTATTATTCTTATTATTACCATTCTCCTCCTTATTAGTATTATTCTTTTTCTATTCTCATTCTTCCTATTCTTATTACTATTACTATTATTTTTCTTTTTCCTATTATTATTATTCTTCTCTCCGTTATTTTTATTAGTATTAGTATTCTTCTTTCTTGTATTCCCATATCTATATTTGCTTCTTTTACTTTTTTTATTGTTCATACTATTAGTCTTCTGATTATTCTTAATCTTCTTATGGCTTTTATGTTGCTTAGGACTATTTGTCCTATCATTCCGTCTATTGCTCTGTTTACTTTTCTGTATTTCTTTTCCTTTATATGTGGGTCATTTGGAAACAGCCTCTCTACTAGCTAGAGGTAAGGCTGTGTACTACTGGACCTCCCCAAACCCTGCGCTGAAGCGGGATCCTTACTGGGTATTGTTGTTGTTGTTGTTGTCAATTGTATATACATATTATATTAAAAATAACTCAATTGTATGTACAACTTATATACAAAAAATAATAATGTAAATCAAAATTTCATTCTCAAAATTTATGAAGTAAACTGAAACTAACTTAATTATTAAAGCTTATAACTAATTGCCTTAATAAATCAAATCACAATAAGAATCAAATTTATAATAAATTATCTTGACCAATATTTTTTTAAAGTTAAATATTTTCAAATTTTGTTTTATATTAAACTACTTATAACAAAATTGATATGCATAAATACCTAATTCTTTCCTTTAAACTTAAGTTGTGTATTATCCTTGAAATACACAATATAAAAGAATAATAAAAATAAAGAAACAGGGGAAGAAAATGTAAAATAGGAGAACTGTTACTTCTCTAATACTAAATAGGAGAACATTACAAGACTTGTTGAATCCTTTCAATATTCATTTTTCATTAAACTATTGTCCTACACAATAATGATATCACAAAAATTAAAAACAAAACAAAAATATAATAACAGTAAAAGACATTAGTTTTGGGCTAGTTGAGTTTGTTGTTGGGTCAGATGAGCTCGGTCTTCAGCTTTGGCTCTATAACTACTGCTTAATATCTCCATGTTCTCCGATCTCCAACTCTGGCTTTGGGGCTGCAATCTACGATGGGTGGACTGGTGGAAGTGATTTCTTAACACCTAAATTTTGTGTCACCTTCTCAATATATGTTGTAGTGGGTGGTAGGTGTGTTGTTGAAGTTTTTAGAGACAAAGGTGGCGTAGGTGCTCTCTCCCACTTCTCATCCTCATTCTAATCTCTCTATATGAATATGTCCTCCAATACTCTTATCGATGCTCTAATCAATGCAAAATACTATCCATGTTCTTCTATTCGTAGCTCAACTATCCTCATAACCCTCAAAAAGTCTGAATTGATTGGGAGGGGAGTGAAAACAACCATCAAATATCTCTTATTCGATGAAAGTAGCCTCTTTTAAACTAAATAAATACGTGCCTAAAGTGACATCACACTCACTTTCTCATGTAATGGAGGAAGAATAGATCTCGATTAGTCATTGTATCAATGTCCTTATGTCATGCACATAACAAATGTACGAGAAAATTGTATATATACAATATTCGTATGTCATGCACATAACAAATATACGAGAAACTTGTATATATACCTTATGAAGGGGAAACGAATCTAGAATCCTAAGACCTTGTTGGTGAATAAGGTTTTACCATGGCCACCACATCCTAATACAACAATAAATGGGTATTAGGAAAGTCCAATCAACTTTGATCTAGTCAATGTGCATAGTATGCACGTGTTGTTTTACATAGAACCCGACAACAACAATAATAACACCTAGTAAGAATCCCATCGATCGCGGAATCTGGGAAGGTCCTATAGTACGTAGCCTTACCACATGGATGCTAAATTGATTGTAGATGAAATGATATTTGATTCCATCTAGTTGAAATTGTATCATTGACTCATCATTCCAAGAAAAATCTTATCTACCTAGAATGTGCACATAAACTCTAGGATGATCTCGATACATTATATCTCAAATATCAAACAATTTCGACCAACTATCAAAAGCAACCATCATTCATATCCTTGTCTCTAAATTCATCTATCTTAAGACTCCCTAATCTATATATCACAGTAACTGAAATATTTTCATCTGAAGAGTTAAGTACTGCTTCTGTTGAAACATAATTGTGAAATGGAAGTAGTGAATGATCAGGTTGCTCCCTGACTAGCATATTGGCTAGAATATCCTTCATATGTGTTTTCTAGGTCTCGAGAACCATATTAGCAATCTCCTATGAGGTGGAAGCTACATCTCTCTACTTCTTACAGTGGGGTTTCTCTTTGCTCGACCTATATTGTGCCATATCTACTGTACATCTCATCACACGTGATAATCAACCTAAAAAGGAAAATTAACCAACAATTATAATAACAATGTTATAACATTTTAAAAAATAAAATAAAGAAGAGGTAAGTGTAAGGTGAGTCCATTGTAGCACTTATCATTAAGCGTATTTGAATTGAAAATTCAACAAACATTAAAGTTAAAATATACCTATGTTAAATTAGATCCCAATTAACTCACAAATCACTAATGTTCAATAGTTTACTCTTGAATTCATCCAACATCCAACATCCTATATCAATTTGTTTTTAAATCCTAACTTTAACCAACTATCATCTAAGCACAACAACAATTAGAGTTCAAAATTGCAAACCAATCCAAACAAACAAGGAGCAATAACATGGCATGTCATCAAACAACCCTTTACACTTCTACATAAGTTAAAAATTCCCACCTAATCAATCTACAATGAGAAGTATATGAAAAATAAATTCTAGGTGAAGGAACATACTTTGGATTCAACATAATTGAGGATGAAAACACATAAGAAAATGTTTAAATTTTAACCAAAGCACTACTATAAAGGATTGGGTATTTCTTGAAGAATAACACATAAAACTCTAAAATCTGATGTTTGATGCATGAAAATGTGATAGAACTGAAGTGGGTAGGTTAAATTTAAGGTAAGAATAAAAAAGAAATGAGATTGTCGAGAGAAAATCAAAGAGAGGGGTTGTGAACGTTCATTTCGAGCATTGTCTACAACATTAAATTGCGATTGAACATAAGACCTACATAGTGACATGTTAAATGTTATACTAGTGACATAGGTGCAAAATAGTTTAGTGTTTAGGAAAATGGGACCAACATAATAACTACAAGGGATATGTTGGTTAAATAGGTGAACATGTGATGTACATAGGTCATTATTTATTAAACAAAATGGTTATATAAATACAATATTAGTCTATGTTTATTCATTAAATTAACACTTAAAGAAATAAAAAGGCGGTAAACAAATACATACTAAACATGTCTCGTATTATAATCATGTTAACTAAATTTAAAAACTTAATTTTGTGTTATAATAGACATAGATGTTATATGAATATGTTTTGAGAACATGGGGATAAAACGAATTATCATATTCCATTTATGTTCTACAAGGATCTTCTTTGCCTTTATAAAAAAATAAGAACACAAATGTTAAACTGCCCATGTTTATTTTGTGTTTGGCATACAAAATTTAGATTTTATGTGGTATTGAACTTGAGAGTGTCTCTAATGGCATATCTCTCATACCTGGACTTGTATGAACAACACAAACGTTATTCCATACTATTTTATGACCATGTTTCATAATCATGCTCACTGCTTCTTCAGAGGCATGAACCTATTGTCAGACATAGATAGGTGTTCTAGAATATAGGGACTGGATATAATGTTACGTTTGATTCCTTTATATTGATTTTTGTTTCTCAGGAACGTCTCGATGTTTGTCAATATGGAGCAAACATGGATCAATGTTAGTACTTTGTTTCTTATTAATCTTACGAAACTCAAATCGCATTAATCCTAAAAAGAATAAATAAGATAAAACTGTTAAAAGCCATCAAAATACAATTCAATCTATAAATCTAAAAACTACTTTAACTAAAAAAAGCAAAAAAAACCAAAATGATACAAAAACATACTAAAAATATTACTAAACAAATCAAAAATTAAAATGAACACACCTAAAGTCATTGGGTTGCCTCCCAATGATAAGATATTATTTGATTAAGTTAATTGAAAGTATCTCCTTTGTTTTGGATATATTTTGGTGCTTAAATAGGAAAGTCAATGTTTGTTTTATTTTAGGAGATAAAAAGTGGAGTTTACATTAAATTGGAGCATTATTGGTCAAAATCACGAATTTTGAAAAAAAATGGACAAATTACTACAGTGGATAAGGCGAGATCACGCATAATGCCATATTCATTTAAAGAGATGGAATTCAATTAGGAAACTTCTTTCCATACATATTATGTAGAGATTTGGATTTGTTTTAGATAAGGATCTTTGCAAAATAGGAGGAGATTAGGGTTTGAGTAGAAAAACAATAGGAAAACACGTCTTTCACCTCTCCAACATTCCCTTTTTGTTCTTTTAAGTTTTATTTAAATATTTCAACTTTCTTCTACTTTTGGTGTTAAAACTTAAGTCATGTGTGGCTAAATCGAAATATTCTGATACAAAGGAATTCAAAACTCTAATTGTAACTTTGTGAGGTTTTGTTTTAAACTTATATTCATGTTTTAATTCAAGTATTTCTTGTTTTATGTTCTTATATTTCATGAATAATTAATATTGATTGATTTGACAAATTAATTTAATGTCGATTATTCTATAGCTATCCATGAATTCAATGATCCATAATTGTCATGAAGGATTGGTAGAAGTAGAAAATATATTATTTATGAAGTTGTATATTTAAATTATTAGAAACAAGAAAACTAAATTGAATAGCTGTAGCTATCTCAATTATTTAATTTAGAGTCTAGTCTTTTCTCACTAAGTTTATTGCTATCATTTAATTAATATGGAATGTTATCATACTCAATCAATTGGTTGTAAGTTTTGGTTTGGATGTTGGGCTTAAACCAATACATTTAGGAAAATTTGAGACTTATTATGGCTATCCTAATATGTTTCGAACTAACTGCTTGAATTGTGAAAAATATTATTTTTAGACCAATGATCAATATTACAATTATATGAGATCTTTCCCTTAATTCAAAGTTAAGTACTTTTAAATTTCTCACTTTTATATTCAGTTGATTTATTTTAATTCCTTGTTAATTTAGTTTACTAGTTAATTAATCATAAATTCCCACTTTGTTTTCATAATTGAAGTTAAGAAACTAGTTTCTAGTTCTCTTAGGATTCGATCTAGTTCCACGACTACTACAAGACGATACAGAATCATAATTAATTTTGAGGGCTTCAACAATCCAATCAAAAATTTGGCCCATTATTTGGGAACTATCTTAGTTTCTTTGTGTTATCTACATTTTATTGCTAATCTATTGTCTTGTATGACTCGTTCTTCTCATACTGGTGAATTGCAATATAATCCAAAAATTAAGAAAATAATGCATTGTTTAAGGAAAGAGACTAAGCAAGGAAGCAATCATTCACCTCAAGATTAAGTCCTCATAGGCTCATATAAGTCATCATGTACCAATTCAAGTGTTTTAGATGCCATCCAAGACTTGCCTACTGAAAATGGAAGCTTGCTTTGCTTGACATATATGTAGCCCTCATATAACTCAATTGACTCATTTCTAGGTAGCCTATGTACCATTTCTTTTTCACTCAATAACTAGAAACCCTTGACATTTAAGTGCCCATACCTTATATGCCATGCTATGGACTCTCTTTTCCTAATAGCAATGGGAGCATAATGATTAAAAGTAAAGATTTCAAGAGGGAACATCTTATGTTCTACCATAGACACATTCACAATGACCTAGCATGATTCTTTATCTCTAATAATATATGCATCATCATTAAATAAAATTGAGTAACCATTAACCATCAATTGCCTAACATTTAGCAGCTTATTCTGATAAGAAAGAAACTAATAAAACATATAACAAAAAGAAGTTTCACTATACCATAATCACTATTCAAAGCTATTGTTCCTTTGCCTTCAACTTAAATTTTCTCATTATCATTAAGCATCACTATCACCTTGTGTCTCTCATTAAGGTCACAAAATAAGGACTTCATCCCATTTATATGGTTAGAAAAATAATTCAAAAAATAAAAAAATTTCTAACCAATGTTCTCAATTAACAACAATCAATACAAATGAGAATAAGAAAGTTGCTCAATATAAATTAATGAAATAATTGAACAATAATTTAAATAGGACAGGGAAGAGAGAATGTAAACTAATTTATAGTGGTTCGGTATACAACCCTTGTGAACCATTGTGCGACTACTACGTGCTTTGGATTCTACAAACCTTCAGTTTATGCTACCGAAGACTTGGTCTAATTTAATGACTACGGTGGTATCTATACACCGATACTAATTTAGTCGCTTTGTTCTTCGCAAGTGCACGGGTCGTTCAAGTAATAAAGTGTGCGTAAGCACGAATATCATCCTCTAGAGACTGGTTAAGTATTCACTTCGAATCTTGTTAATTGTCTAAATCACAAAGAATTGAGGGTTGCTTAATTACTAATATACACTAAGAGTGAGAAGAGAAATAAATACGGGTTGACAATGGTTAATTTACTTGAATACTAAATCCCTCTTGATATTTATCTCACGTACGAATTGACGTCCTAAACTAATCGAAATTAGGAATTGAATCGGCGTTCCACTGGTTTAGGTTAACACCTCTGTCAAGTGAGTTAATCCCTGGTCCCTAAGCTTGACGGAACCTCTCTCGAGTATTCACTGGTCAGGGATAGCGTAAAGGTCGAGGAACGTTGACAGTGATGAAAATCCGTTGACCCTACCGTTTCCAGCTCTAGAACGTCAACACCGAAGTTTCGCTAGGCTATCTTCAACGTACCCCAGATGAACCTCTATTCGAATGAGTATTCTAATCGTACCACGCTCGATAGAGTCAAATGGTATGATAATCCTAATCGCTTGTTAATTGGTTAATTGCGATGTCATGTATTTAACTAAAATAATCCTAATTTAAATTAATTCAAAATTAAATCAATCCATTCATAAAATAAATAATCAAACATTCAACAACATTCAAA
>JANIMX020000567.1:415117-426375 GCA_024582655.2 Erythroxylum kunthianum
GAGTCATCATCTGTTATATGTGGGTGAGGCGATGCCTCCATTTCGGTGACTGTAAGTCATCATCTGATATTTGAGATTCGTTACCCATATATGTTTAGGCAGTGCAGGCTTTGTATGTGTTAATTCTGTGATAATTGAGAAACTGAAATATACATGTGAACCATGCATACAATACGAGTAATGTGATTATGCATGTGAAGGTGCTTGAAAAGCATGTGATAAAAGAGTTTTTACATTGTTAACTGCACGTGATGATGGATGTCTTTCCCTCTTTTATTTATGTTATTTTCTGTCTTTCCCACTAAGCGAAAGCTTAGTACATGACTGACTACTCTGCTTTCGCTTAGTATTAATTTTTTTTGTTATTATTGTTGATTTTGTTTATTCCGCTGCAATTGTAATGATTTGATTGAATTGTGTTTCCCCTTGTTTCCGCTGCGTATGCATGTGATGTGATTGAGTATATGTGAGTGTTGTGACGCATTTGGTATCCTCCCAGGGGGTATTGAGGCGTGACAAAAATATTCTCCCTTAACCATCATAAATTGGATCTTCATTTGGTGGTATCATTTATCAAAATTTGAGTCCTTCATAATACATTGAGTAAAGGTTATTTGCGTAGATTTTTGTTTTTTGTTTTTAAGTAAAACAAATATCGTGATTTGAGAAAGTAAGCTTCTCCTCTTCACCTTCAAGCAAGCCCTTAATTATGCTCATAAATCATCATGGACTCAAAAATATCCGAAACATAGTCGAGAAGGACCATATCATTCATGTCTCCACATGTACTGTAAAAAAATAATGCATGCTTGAAGGATATGGACCACAATCTTCATGAAAGTTGCTTTTGAATTAGTAGAAGTGACTGGGTGCGTTATTTAGGTCACATCCTCAACTCCAAGCCAAGTAGATGGAGATGGGGAAGTATCATATGCCCACCATGCATTTGTTTTCCTTGCTATTAGTCTTACAAATGCTGTACTGTGTACTTTCCCCATTGCATAGAGTTTGCTTTTGGACCTTCCAAGTATTTGATTGACTGTTAAATTTTTTTTTATAATATTTTCATGAACTAAAGTTTAATTTCAACATCACAATGGTCAACAGAATGCCTTCAAAACAAGGAGCGATCAGCGATGGTTTACATTTTCCTCGCAATGGAAAGTTTACAATTAATAGATGTTGAAAATATTAACAGTTAGTAGTAGAAATAATCGAGGTATTTGAAGTCGGTGAACGAGCGTCATTAAAACAAGCATTTGTGCGAATCGTCAAAGAAAGAAAAGCATAACAGAGGAAGGAAGATTCGTGCCTCCCTCAATTGACGCCGTTAGTACATAGTAGCTTAGCTTTCATGACTGTCATTCCCGCGTTTTTCTTCTCTTTTCGGGTCCCGTTTCCTTTTTCCCCTCTTTGTCAAAGTGGAGCCAGGTGGCCTACCCTTTCATTTAATATTTACTGTTCTTCTTTTCCAAATGTTGAAAAAAATGAGAAGATAAAGGGCAAAAGGGTAAATTTAAATTCGAACATCGCAAGTTGACAAATGCTTTACTTAGAAAGGCGTTTCGTTATTTGTATTATTTTTTTTCAAATTTAAAGGGTTACTGTCAAGGTAAGAAGATAGATAGATGCAGACCTGACGTATCCCCAAATCCAATTGGAGCTTAAAGCTTAATTTGATGGTCAAAAAGATCTTTGCAAAAGCTAATTCTTAATCAATTTTTAATCCCCAACATAAGGTCTTTAATTTATTTCCATCTATTCCGTGATTTGCGGCATTACTTTTTTTTTTTCTTACATAACACGTATGTGTCTATTACTTTACTAGTTGAATAATGTTATTTTAATACCAAATATTTCAGTTCTGTTCTATTTAGACGTAATTGCATATATAAATGTTTGGAATAATTTAAATGTTGCATTTTCCAAATATAAAATAACGGAGAAACTTGCTTTTAAATAAATTATCAAAAATTTAAACGTAAAACAAATAAACATGAGATTTTACATTATCATTTTTAAAAAAATGACCCAAGGTATAAATAATTATGTTTATGAACAATAAATTTATGAAAAGCAGAATTGAAAATTATAAATGCAAAATTTAATAATAATATCGAAAATGGAACTGTTACAATACAAAGCCTCATTGTTGGGAAAGAACAGGAGACATCGTTCTTGTTTCCAAATTTACATTGGAAGTACACACCGCGGGAAATGAATCAACAATAACAGTGGGAGTTTTATTGTTAAACAGTAAAGATAGTTACTTTACACGATCTGGAATATGGTGAGGCTTAAACGGAAACTATTGTGTTTGAAGTTGAAATTCTTAATGATAAGCTTAAAGAAAGCAGCATTTTGAATGGTTGTCATTTAAATGCCAACTTAAAATTCCTCTCTGTGTTCTTTCTTATTGGTTTTGGTTCAGGAGCCAGGTAGATTCAAGAGGCCCTAGTCCAATATAATTTAGATTTATTCTTAAATATATGAAATTATTTTGTTTTTATCTAATTTTCCCGACCTCCATTTTTCCTTTTCTTTCTTGAATTGAACCAATGGTTAATAATAATAAAGGGACAATTCATTTGGATTTGGAACCGCGATTTCGTCTTCAAAAAAAGACAGTAATTCTCCAAATCTAAAATTCCTTCAACTTGTGAACCAGAAAACGAGGCCTAGACAATCGATTAACTAGGAAATTATGAATACTTGATCAAATCCACCTATAAAAAGAAAGAAAGACAAAACTACATGATAGGAAATGAACAATCCATGCCATTTTCATGCGGACCTCTTGCATCAATCTTCTTAGCATTCATAGCATCTAAGTGTAAACTCCAAGTTATGTGCTTAATTGGAATTTTATCAACTTGTAATCATCTGGAATCATGTCACTATTAAGTACAAGCGGTAGTAAACTTTTAAACTGTAATCCATATGACCTTAGGAATATATATTATCATAAATATCGTATCAGTAATCAGTAATTAATTTACGGATGTTATTTATCACAATTATAGCCATAAACTTTTGCAGGAAACTAGTGTTTCACCGGCGACGCACGTGTTCATAAAATCTTAATCAGATTTTCAAACCCTCCAAACCCAAACTACCAACCATTGCATTTCAAAACCTACATAGACTCACTGGGATGACTTCTCATCAAATCAAATTTATTTCTCAATTTGCCTCCACTAGTAATTTGTATTCCCTCTTTTGCCCTTTGACACACTCTACAAGTACACTGCAAAGCCACATTTAAACAACAACCTTCTCTTTTATGTCTCTCTTATATTATATGTCTGTCATGTCCGTACGAAATCTACGCCACTGTCCCCTGTAAGAATTCCAATGGAAAAAGAGGGGCTTCCTTTTCTCTCCATGGTAAAACTTGAGATCACAAAACGACGAACCCACAAGCGCGTGTGACGTTGTGTGCTGTAGTGGGAAGTGCTCAGACAACAGTAGAGATTGATATATAATCATTGTTGTTATCTTCTCAGTAACAAATAATCCCCTTATTTCCTGACAATTGGAGATTTATTGCCGCTGATCTTCTCTTCTCCAGCTGTCTCTTGATTACTCTTTGTTTTCTTTTTTGGTTGCTTGCTGCTACTGGAGCCCTGTTCTGTGATCTTTTTACCTCTTTGTGCTGTATTTGTATGATGGGCAGATGGTTTTTTTCTTCTGCTTGGAAGTGGATCTGATGGGTTTAGATTGGTACTGAGAGTTTGAACCTCTGTATTTCTGGTTTCCGTTTGTTTCCCTAGAAAAGTGACAGGAAAGCATAAAAGAAAGGATTTTTTTTCTCCAGCTTCTACAGAAGAAGCGATAGATACTCACCTTTGTGTTTCTTGGGTTAGTGAAATATTCTCTGCCTTAGATTAGCTAATTAGTTCTACATTGCTTCAATAATTTTCTTAACATCTTGAAAAAAAATGTTAGTTTTCTGTCTGAGAATAACAAAACAAACTAGCACTTGATAAAAACCCGAACTTTTGGCTGAAAATTTTCAGTTGATCCATCCAGAAAAATCATACTAGACTCTATTTAAATATGATTCTTTTACTCCATTTCTCCTCAAATTCTCACTAAAGTTCCTCCAAGACACGATCTTTTCACATGTGGTATTATTGTAACAGCTCACTTCACTGCAGAGTCCACAAGAACAAAACAAGCCAAGCAACATCAATGTCACTCATGGTGAGGCCTCACCTCCACCATTTCAGTCCAAGAAATGGAAAACCCACCTCCACAACCAGAGATTGGACGCAGATCTACGCCATCTACGGCATGGACCAGTGGCAAACACTTCTCTTCCTCTTGTTCCATGCCGTCTTCTTCTCTGTTCTTTCTTTAACATTTCTTTTCTACTTCGAACCCATCTGCAGCTTTTTGGAGACCTTTTTCCTCTTTGGTAACGGCCCAGGTGGCGCTGCACGCTTTGCCGCTGGGTTCACAGGTTGCGTAACGGCTCTGTCCGGGGTTTGCCTTTTTTTCGCCGCCGGGAACTTCTTTTATAGTTCGTTGGCGTTGCATCACGACATGACGCAGAGAATGATGGGGTGTGTCGGTGATTGGTCAACGGTGAAGTTGGCTTTGGATGTTGGGTGTGGCCGTGGGATATTGCTGAACTCGGTGGCGACTCAGTTGAAGAAAACGGGTAGCTCCGGTCGTGTTGTCGGTTTGGACCGGTCAAAACGGACAACCTTGTCAACTCTCCGTACAGCCAACATGGAAGGTGGGCATTTGTAATTAAATTAAATTAGTTATATTTTTTGGAATTTGACTATATTATGGAGCAATCTCTGATTTTACTCTATAAATTTGAACAATGAAATAGAAGTGGACTTATGTATAAAAAATTACTAGCACTAAGATGAGTCTTGTTAAAGAAATCCAACAAATTAAGATAAGTCCAACTTGTACTTAAATGGCTTTTGTTAAAGGAATCGTACGAATTCCTCTCCTTGACATATATACATTTGATGTTGACGGTTTTATATGTTTAATTTGAATGATGAACTTAGCATGTGTGAGTGTTTTTATGTTATCAGGTGTAGGAGAGTATGTGACTTGCAAGGAGGGTGATGTGAGAAGCTTACCATTTGGGGACAACTACTTTGATGTGGTGGTTTCTGCTCTTTTTGTGCACACTGTAGGAAAAGAATACGGTCACCGGAGCGTGGAGGCAGCAGCAGAGAGAATGAGGGTGTTGGGTGAGATGGTTAGGGTTCTGAAGCCTGATGGGATTGGAGTTGTGTGGGATCTAGTTCACGTGCCGGAATACGTCCGGAGACTGCAGGAATTGAAGATGGAGGATATTAGGGTATCGGAGCGTGTAACAGCCTTCATGGTCAGTAGCCACATTGTATCCTTCAGGAAGCCTAGTCAGCACATAGTGGGTCCCGGCGAGGTCCGGTTGGACTGGAGATGCTGATGTGGTAATTTATATATACATGTCTGAAAGATTATGAACAAGATGGATGGTTAGGAGAAAAAGTAGAAGTATACATATTAAGCTAATCATGGTTTTACTTTGAATCATCTGGGGAGACGAAGCCGATCCAGATGCCTTGAATATACATACATTTCATGTAGTTTTTTTTTTAAATCTATGTGATGTCAATCAAGTAGTTGGTATATAAATCAATGTTGCAAACAAAGTAAACCTTGTAATCTTATTATTATGATATAAAGAAAATGTTAAATGTGGTGGAGACTTGGAAGAGATGAAAAACTTCTAGTTATGAAGATTCCTGGTTATTTGTCTTCACTTTATTAGCTAACCTGGACATTGATTCTAGGTGGCCATACACTTATCCTTTCGCAACTGCAGTTTAGAGTGTCTTTTTTGGATCATTAGGAAACGTCCTCTGGCTTTGATACTAAGGGCATGATGCTCTATGAGTCGAGGTCATTTCTCTCTAACAATGTTACGTAGGGTTATGGGATAGATAAATAATGTTATTTTGGACAACTATTTATACCGATTTTATGGATACATAATCTTATAAAATAGATTATATGGATAGGACCAGGTTATAAGTAATATATGGATATGGTGACAATTGGGATTACTAGATTTCTGAAACTGCAATCTATATCCAATTAATGTGACCTGACCCGACCCGACCCGCCTTAAAATGTAAGTGGTGAAGCGGTGGTGATGTATGTGTTGGAGTAATAACTTGGGTGGGCCGGTTAGAGGTGAGACAGTTGATATGGAGTTTGTTGTGAAGTAACAATCCTGTACGTTTTGATACTGAAACATGTAATGTGTTTTGCGGGTAACTGGGAATGAGTGTTGTTGCCTGTTGGATATTAAAATGCTTTGGGCCATAGAAACTGGCAAAGTTGCAAAACTAATTGGTGTTTGGAAAGTCGAAGTGGGAAGTCGCACAAGCACGTGTCTGCCCACCATGGTTACTTTCCCTGGAGTTAGGTTGAAAATGATTCTTCTTTCCAGTTGCAGGATTAACTTAACTTCAGCCCCATAACAGCAAAAAGAAAGTAACCTCCGATATGGAGGTCACTGTTTGTTGGCAGCTGATTAATTTGGAAACCTATTGATTAAAGAAAAGAGAAAAAACGTACATCCAGTGTGGCAATTTGTATTCTGGAAATTAATCCGTAAAACTGGAAAATGACAAGTCTTATTTGAAAACTTTCTTGTCTTTATATTATTCCATTATCACTTCTTAAGGGAAAAAAAGACCAATATTTATACATCTGATTCTGAATATGGCTCACTTTCTGTACTCGTTTAGTCTGCTCATGCTGTGTGTGGTTTTGTTCGGAAAAAGACTATTTAGATTAACTGGATTATCATTTGGCATTTGTAAAGTGTTGTTATTAGAGCAAAAATTCGGAGACAAGAAGTTATACGAAGAATGATCTTAAAATTCCATTGCAAAGCTCTTTAAATAGAGATAGAGTTTAACAAAAACTCAAATACATTCCTTATTTTTAGGCATAGATAATAAAACCTTAATCTGAAAAATAAATTCGTCACAATCCAATCTACAGATATTTTCAAAAGATAAAGTCAATCTACAGATATTTAGGCACGTTTGTAACATTAACTTTAGAATGTGGATGATACTCGGAAATACATTTTAGTAACATCTTAGGATTCTGTTCATGAAACTAAAATATTATTATGATTCAAGCGGCGAATTTATGAGTCATTCTTTATCAGATCTAAGTCGTGAAACAATTTAATCGTACCATGTGAGCAGTTATTCCAAGTTCATATGCACCATGTGCCATCTTTAGAATGCCAAGCTTCAAAATTCATAAACTCTAAATTCTTTTTACACATTTGTTTTAGATGTTAATTCACTGGAGGCAGAACAGATTTAAAAAATGTTAAGCCCTTGCATATGACTCTCCTCCCCTTGATATTTTGAAAGTTAAAAGACTTCTTATTTTAGTATTGTGGCGAATTCGTAACCAGAACTGAGTACGGCTTGTCGATACAGGACAGTAGCTGAGTAATGGTGGTCACCAATCGTCTCGATGCGTCCATAAATATTTGCAGTTTTGGTATTAAAACAGAACAATACTACTTTTTGAAAGCTAGCAAGTTGGTTGAGCACAGAAGGATAATGGTTGGGTGAGGTTGATGAGGAGTCACCATCCAAGGTCACCAACAGAGGACAATGGATATGATATAAATCAGTTGGGAACTTAATGCTCTGCAACTATTACTTCTGTAGAAGATTTTAGGACCCCTTCTGGTTTTTCTGTTCCATCTCTTCTTCTGACCTTGAGATCGTGAGATTGGTAAGTGCACTTTTTGGTTTCTGATATACCTGTTTTACTTTACACTATTACTACTAGGTAGCATGCACAGACACGCATAAGAATCGCTCTAGATAATAAAGGTATGTATTCCTTATTCAGCACTGACATTTATATTTTTAAAAAAGTTGATGAGAATCGAGACGATGGCACGCATTGTTAATCGACCCATAGCCCACACGAAGAGAAGTTAATGAACATTGATGATTGGAGGTTGCCAAGGGTGAGTTGATTTAATATAAAGGGCTAGTCACGTGTAAGTCATGCACACTTTTTTTTTTTTTGGTTATTACGGAAGGAAAAAGTTGTGTATAAGTAATCTAAAACAAAAATAGTATACTTAACATAATTAATTTTAAATAAAAATTTCTTATTTAATAATAATAATCATGTAATGTCTATTCTAAAATTAGATGTTCAAGATTTAGATTAATACATTCTAATGTGTATAATTATCCTTTTCTTACATAATTTAAAAACATTTTTTCAATTTTTAATATAGGATCATCATTAACTAAAATGAATTGTAATATTTTAACAACCAAAAGCTATAAAAAGTTGTGAAATTTATATTCGAAGTTGAAAGTGGCATTGGAAGAAACATGAATATGGGATCACTACCTTGTTAATAGTTATTAACGGATTAATTTACGGGATTATGATATTTTTTTAGTAAAAAGTTGTAAATAGTGGAATATGAAAATAAAGGTTATAAACTTTAAGTTGAAACATATATTTAAATCCGGTCTCATGGTCTAGTGGTCAGGACATTGGACTCTGAATCCAGTAACCCGAGTTCAAATCTCGGTGAGACCTTCATTTGCATATTATTTTCCTTATTGTCAGCAAAGCCTTAAATATGTTCAAAGAGAGTGTCCGTTCCAGTTTTAACATTTTCGTTTTCATTTAGGCTCATCATTATGACTTTAAAATCCACAAATTTATGTTTCATTAAGTAGTCATTATGAACTTTTGCCTTGCTTTGAACTCAACAACTATCCTACCTATGCACTTTATTATGTACTCATTACTATAATATTAATAGTTATGAGAAATAAATAGACATATTATTAATAAGTGAAGAATGAACTAAAAGTACGAAATTCATTAAACTTTCAAAATTCAATTTAATTTTATTTGCTCTTCAATAAAGAACATACCTTTGCATTCAATCATATTATAGAGATTGTCTATAATATCATTTATACATACCTCTCCACTATATAAATAATAAGAATTGAGAAAATAAGTTGTTAAGTAGATCTTTTGAGTAAATTGTTTATCCCATTATCGGTCAAGAATATCTATATAAGGTTTGCACAATTTTTCTTTTCCTATAGAAAGACTCGTAATTATTTTGCGAGCTCTATACATTTCATCATATTCATATCCCAAAGATGACTTCTCATATGAGTTAATAGTCTTTAACAACCTTACAAGTGGAGCCACAATCTTCACAATGATCAAGCAAGCATCTCAAAATTTATTATGTAGAATAATATCACAAAATTCTTTTTCTTTCACACTCTTTTATAACTTACAACTTGAAAAATATTTACTTGTTACTAAATTTTAAAATAGTTATTTATGATCATAAATACTTTTCAAAGTAACAAAGTTGTTGCAAACCTAGTAATACTAGGACACACGATTTCAAAACAATCTTCTCGCTTTCTTAAATAAGACAAAAATGTAATATGATTATACACAAAAATTGTGATATTAGATACACGTGAAACAAGACTATAAATATGGTCCATACAACCAATATGCTTTATACTTTAATTGTAATAAGTACTCATCTAATACATAATTACTTGTATTATTTATAACGAAGTGCACAACATTCTTTAATCCAACTCACTCGACAATTTTTTTAAAAATTCAAATAAAGCATGACCTCTAGACATACTTGATAAAAGTTGTTCCAATATTATAATAAACTAAGAAATTAATCAATGTTTTTTTATCAGTACACCCATCTACCACAATAGTGCATCATGTTGATTCCCAACTAGACTTATATGTATCCACATTCAACTAACATTCCTTTTTTGAATCTTAAACTAGAGGCACATGAACGTCATAATAAAAAGATGCCTTAAGTTATGGATCTATCATTGTTGTAGTATCTATTTCTTTTTAAAAATAAGTGAATTTAAAGCATTTAAAAGAATACATGAATGATAAAACCATCTAACCCATGCTCATTTACATCACAAAATATCATCCTTATAAACCAAAACACTTTTTAAACTAGGTTGAGAACTAGATGAGGAAAATAAGAATCTATGTCAATAATAACTTTACCTTTTCATTTATCTAATATTTTTTGTGCTTTATCGTCTCCAAAAGATACATTATGAGCCTCTTTATTTTGCTTTTCTTTATCACAAAGTGCAAGTAGTTCAGTAAGGTCTGGAATCAAAATCACATAAATAACTAAGGGGATTCTCAGTAGACCCTTGACAAACTTTTTAAAGAAAAACGCTTTTATATGGAATGAGAAAGCCACTAGATCATTCTTAGCATTGAAAGAGGCTTTAACATCAGCTCCTGTATTAGTTATTCCAAAATTTTGCAAACCTTTTGTGTGATGCTCATCCAATAACTTATGTAAATAAGAAACTCTCAAATCGCTACAGAAACTTATCAGTTTATAAAAAGGAGTACTTTGCATTGGTGATTACCATCAAACAATGGTCACACTATATGACTAGTATGCATTTTTTATATACAAACAGATCACTATAACCTCAGATATTTGTTGGATCAAAGAATAACTACACCTTTCCAACAAACTTGACTTCCTAAGGTCATTAGATTTGATTTCTCAATTTGATATAAGAAAGGTAATGATAACTCAGCTGCTAATACATTATTGCATGTTACTAGCTCTAAATTATTCACCATTTCTATGCCGTAAATACAGATATATTTGCTTTAAGAAATTAAACATAGTTGGCAGGAGGATGAAGAAGTTTAAAGAATAATTCAACAATGGAGTAAAGGAGAATCCAAAGTTTTAGATTGTATATGAAACGATAGATACTTAAGATGGAAAGGCAAATTGGTAGTGGATAATTCATTAGCTTCGAGACAAAAGCTCATTGATCTATTTTATGCCTCTGCACAAAGTGGACACTCAGGTTGGCTTGGGACTTGTAATAAATTAAACCTGTATTTCTTTTGGAGGAGGTTATAGAAGGATGTTAGGAAATTTGTGAGATGTGGAGTTTGTCAAAAGAATATATATGATTCAAGAGTCTCTGATCAGTTATTACAATCTCTTCCTATTCCAAATCAGATATTGATAGATGTTAGCATAGATTTTGTAGAATGTAGGGATTTGATGGTGCATGCATCACATGTATATAAAGCAGCAGAAGCAAGAAATTTCATAAATTTCAAAAACCAAAAATCACCAAAAATCACAGAATCTGCATGCA
>JANIMX020000567.1:438792-449489 GCA_024582655.2 Erythroxylum kunthianum
CTCTTTTAGGCCTGTTTTCTTTATATTACCGAGATCCATGATTGACATCCATAATGGAAGCACAACTTGTGCGGGATAAGTCAGATATCGTTTGAATATATAACAAGACAAATATATTCATCCTACTGTCCATATTTTTCAATTCAAGAAAAGGGTTTCGGACAACTCTTGGGTGATTCCTATCATAACAGCATCAATTTACTCTGCTTTGCGATTTCGAATCATCGTCTGGTTAATCGACATAACAAACCAGCTGTACATTTTTTGTGTAATTGTCATCATCGACAGCTAAAAATACTTCCTAAAAATATCTTTGTGATATTCAGCAATGATTTTAAGATATCAACCTTGTGAACAAGTTTATCGATGGAAGAAGTAATGTTATAAGAGAAAGAGGAAAAGAAGCAAAACAACAGTAAAGAAGAAGATAAACACTGTCATATGAATCGAAATGTCAAAAGGATGAGAAAGTGTTGTGCGTCGTCGTTATAGAATAAACAAGTGTTATAATTTTAATAAATATTCTTTATCAGATAAGAATAGTCATTAGTTAAAACTTATTGCAACTGGACAGAAACCACTGAAAAGCATCCACGTAAGACTGAAGATAGATGAGGCGCGCCAAAAACCTCTCACTCTCTCTCTCTCTTTCTCAACTTCAAACTTCAAAGTCATGGCCTTTACGCTATCCTCTTCGTTTATCACCTCTCACAAACTCTCTTTCAACGTCTCCTTCTCTACCTTAATCCAAAATAACCATTTTCTCTCTACCCATTTGGCTTTTCGAGCCAATGCATCTCGTGGTCAAGTTGCAATTAGATCAGCCCTCCACAAGTCAATTCAAAGCCTTGAAAAGGTTGTTTCTTTAGAAAAAAACTTTCAAATTTTAGTTCTTTTTGCATGTAAGTGATTGGAATTATTGCCAGCTGTGGCATGCGCAAGAATGTTTTTCAATTTTGAGGTTTAGTTTAGTTTTTGGATTTTTGACTTCTCTCACCGGAATCAATATTTGGTTTAGTGTGTTTATTCTGGCTAAATGGTGCTTAAAATCGTTGGTGAATTTGCTGCTGTGAAAAACATGGTATTAAAAGAGATAATGGCGGATGGATTTGCAGTGGGGGTTTAGCAACTGCCATGTTATAAGAGATTGCTTAACCTTTCGCCATCTCAGACATAAGGACTTAGTCCATTCTGTATGTAAGCAAAAATTTATTGAGGATGTATACTTTAAATGCTTCGCTTGTTTTTGTAGTCGTATTTAAGCTTCTATTGACACAGAGGTACATGAATTTCAGGATATATTTTGTTTATTGAGATTTATGTTTTTTTTTTTTGTAATATGCAGATAAGTTCTGCTATAGTGCTATGTACTTAATAATGTCTCGCCTAACATGAGTTTTTTGTGATGCAGGATGTGCCCTCCTGTTGTGATTTTCCTAAAAGTTTTTTTATCTCAACTTCCGGATATGGACCGAAGAAACTTGAGAATTTGGTTGCTGTATTACTGCTTTTTGTGCAGCTTTCTTCGCCTTTACCTTTGATTCCTTCAGCCGAAGCAGTTCTTTATTCTCCAGACACCAAGGTTCCAAGAACTGGGGAACTTGCTCTGAGAAGGGCTATACCGGCAAATCCAAACATGAAGAACATACAGGTTGTTATTCATATGTTATTTTGTTGTTATATTCTCTAACTTGGAAGGTAATCAATTTGCAGATCATCTTGTTTCTTGCTTCTAGACTTCACTGGAGGATATCTCATATTTGCTGAGGATTCCACAGAGGAAGCCGTATGGAACCATGGAGGGAAATGTGAAGAAAGCTCTGAAAGTATGTACCTTTATCTTTCCCTATTAATTATCCAAAGAAGCTTATGATACCAGAGTGGGTTGCTCAAACGTTTACTCTTTTGCTTTTCAGTTATGTTTTATCACAGTGATGCATTTGATTGGAACTTGTTGAAAATTTATGCTAAAGTTCTGATTGTTTACAGAGATGCTCCTTTTCTATGTCATTTCTAATACATAGTTTGAGTATAACTCTGGCAAAGGGAAAAAGTGACTCATACCATGGCCCTCGTTGTCTAGGGAGAACCTTTACGTCTGGGCCATTTCCTTTTATCAGGATATGTATCTTTTCAACTTGTGGTTACTGAATGGTTTTCCTTCAGGATTTAAATTATCAACCCTTGGTCTTATCAGCATTTTGTCCATGGTGCTTAACCAATTTTTCTCTTGCAAATGATTTCGATTTTGTGTCATGATTGCAGATAGCAATAGATGAAAAGGATTCTATCTTGGCCAGTATACCTGCAGAAGTGAGGGAGAAGGGGTCTACTTTGTATACTTCACTAATTGAGGGGCAGGTATGAGAAGTTAGGCAGTTACTAAATAGTTCTCTCCATATGTTGAAGCCACTTTAACCGGTGTTATATGTTCTTCCATTTCCCATAATGTGGCACATTAAAATAGGAAACCGACACTGATTGACGATGAAAAATGTTTATAAAACAGTGTTCCAACCTACAATTCACTTACATGGTCATGCCCATGATCACTAGATAAAGTGTTATAGTTAACTTAAAAGTCTGGCAATATACTTCCACTCGTCTCTGACACTGTCTGTTTGACTCTGTCATACTATTAGAAGATGAAAAAAATGTATTTCTTGATGTTGTTCCATGGCCATATCTATGTAGTGCTGTTGTTCGCTGTTCACAAGAAAATAAATAATACACTACTGGATGTGAATCACGTAATCAACAATTTATCTTTATTCCTTTATTTCCAAGGCATATGCTGTCAATAACAAAATGGTCAGTCATGATGACTTATGGGATATGTTGTAAGGACAATAACTAGCTTAGAATTTTCTAGGGTGGTTTGCAATTGCTGCTTCAGAGTATTAAGGGTCAGGACCCAGACAAAGTCTCTGTTGCCCTTGCATCTTCACTAGATACAATTGCAGAGATCGAACTGCTGCAGGTAAACTTGATGTGCAGGTGGTATTTGGTTCTCATGAAATTAGTATAAGAATAAACAAAGGACAAATCACCAAAGAAAACATTAATCATGTATTTCATAGCTGTGGAAAACTTATCTAGAAAGGATGTCTTAAATTTGAATATAATAAAAATCACAACTTGAGCATGCTCAAAATCTGAGCTTCACCATTTTCTGCGACAGGCTCCTGGGTTGTCCTTTTTGTTACCTGGGCAATATTTGAAATATCCTAGGTAAGTCCCCTGTATAACTGTTCAAATGCATGCCATTTTTATTGCAACTGCAGTCCTATATGCATATTATACTGATGGAAATGCTTTTGTCAAGCCAGGTCTAGCACTCTTAACTGATCTTTAACTTTTCTCCCTTTCTAAATATGATCTCTGGGTTTTGTGCGACTAACTTGGAGTTTTTTTTGTTGAACTTTTGACAAAACCCAGAGATCGTCAATTTAATAAGGGAATTTTATGCATTAAAGGTTCTACCGTTCGAGGATGAATTAAATGCTGGTCTTGAGGATCCATTACTGATGGAGTATGCTATAAACAAATGGAATAGTATTTCGCAGGTCAACAGCAAGTATGGTAAAGAATTAAACAATGAGGAGGATAATAGTAAACAGAAAAAAAAAACATTTATTGCACTGTGGAACAAATTATTACAAGTATCAACCCTTGACTATTTTCGAAATCCAATACCAGCACTGTTAAGCAGCCTTTCACTAAACTGAAACTGTCTGTCTTTTATTACCTTATAGTGAGCCCACCACCTATACGCCTAACCTCTACTCATTGAGGGCCTACTTTCATAACCTCTTCTCACCAAGATCTATTTCCTTTCATTCCATCGTCCTAATTGTCTGATAAATATCTCGAATGTGCTTCTAACTTTAGAAAGGATTTGGGCACAACTACAAACTAGTAAATGTATGCCTAAAAACTTAAAAATTCTGACCCAAATAAGTAATCTTCTTTTCTGAAGTTGGGTTAAAAAATATATTTTATTGCTTTATCATGTACACGTTTCTCTCCTCTGATTCACAACTAGGCTATGTTGTGTGATTGGTTGTTTAGATATGATCTTTCTCCATGCATGTCTATGTAGGCTAACAGGAAGAGGAACTGTTGAATTTACCATTGCCAAGGTAGATGGTTCAACATTTTCCCCAGAAGCTGGTGGTGAACCTAGACAGACTGCAAAAATTCAGGTTTAATGAATTCATGAATTTCATAGAAACCTATTATAAACTTTCTTTGGATGATTAAAAATTTCTGATGCTTTTGCAAAACAAGTCTGCTACCAACAGCGTTGTTTCGATTATCGGGTCTTCCGTTCCCTGACATATATGATGTGCTATTTGTAAAGTTAATTCTGTGATGATAATGCATGATGCATAACCATTACTGGTCAAAGTCTATTTTTGCACCTTCGGTTATCTGTGTTGCAATGGTTCTGAAGTTGAAACACTATTGACCCATTGATGCAGGTTATTGTCGATGGATATTCAGCACCATTGACTGCAGGGAATTTTGCAAAACTGGTAAGGTAGTTGACCTTCCCTTCAAGCTCAGTGAATTTTCCAATGTTCTATCACTTGCACTCAAGTTATGGTTTTCCAGTACCTATAGTGCAAGTTGTCTGCCTTTCAGGGGCATAAAAGCCAATTGAGACTTATCTGTTATTCTTCTTTTATGTTTATTACTTCTACATTCTTTTACTTCTCAAAAGACTCTTTAACAGTTATATAATTAAAAATAAATGTTTCAAATGAAAACATTGGGGCTGCCCCACCTGATGAAAATAAGGAACTTAACCAGAGATGTTACAGGTAGTTGATGGAGCTTATAATGGAGCAAAGCTCAGTTGCACTAACCAAGCTGTTCTCACGGACAATGGACTCGACAAGAACAGTGGTTACAGCGTTCCCTTAGAGATAATGCCATCGGGGCAATTTGAGCCATTATATCGAACAACTCTAGATGTTCAAGTACTCAAGTTCATAATGTAACAAGTCCTAGCAAGTTTCAGTAACTGCTCTTCAATGTCTAATTTTCTTTTTATTTTTTTTGTCTCTTAATAACCATGTTAAAGGATGGAGAATTGCCGGTTCTTCCCCTATCAGTCTATGGAGCAGTTGCAATGGCACACAGTGAGGCCTCTGAGGAGTATTCAGCACCATATCAATTTTTCTTCTATCTTTATGATAAAAGAAGTGTAAGTCCGTTACAACATCTGTTCTTAACCAAACTTGCAGAGGGATGTTTCCTTCTCCAGTGTGATAAGTTTGATGCATGTATTGTAGGCTGGCTTAGGAGGCTTGTCTTTTGAGGAAGGACAATTTTCTGTTTTCGGGTAAGCTTTTGGAGTGTTACTTTCTTGTAAGTTTTGTTTTAGAGAATTTGCTGCCTTGCAGGACTGTGTATTGGTTATTCATTTAATCTATTGTATAATTCTGGAGCACAGATACACAACCACTGGAAGGGACATCCTTTCACAAATAAAAACTGGGGATGTGATTCAGTCTGCAAAGCTAGTGGATGGTCAAGACCACCTTATATTACCAAATGAGAGTTGACAATGTGTCGTCCTCATCTCCTTCACATTTGTTGCAAATTTATATGGACCAACCTGATTTTCTTGCGGCAGGTAGCATTCAAGGCCTCCAAGAACTAAAATTGTGACTACTGTTCTAGCTGTACTAAAATAAACTCACATTATCTCATAGTTTATGAGACATTTTTTAATATTCTTTTCTCAAATAAATTATCATTCAAACTTAAATGATCTCAAGCTCGTTATATTAATTAAATTCAACTTGATCTTTATATTTATTAAATTAGTCATCCCTTTGGGAAAAAAGTTATTTTTAATGTTGTCTATACTATAAATCATATTTCTACTCTAGTCATAAATAACATCTTTCCTTATAACTATCAAACTCACAAAGTCTTTAATAGTGCTTAAAGATTATGAGCGCGCCTCAGGCCAAGTCGCCAATGCTGATAAAT
Source organism: Erythroxylum kunthianum (assembly GCA_024582655.2). Taxonomy (NCBI): domain Eukaryota; kingdom Viridiplantae; phylum Streptophyta; class Magnoliopsida; order Malpighiales; family Erythroxylaceae; genus Erythroxylum; species Erythroxylum kunthianum. The sequence continues at coordinate 444,799 of JANIMX020000567.1, forward strand.
CCAAATTTTACACCGGCCATATCTCTGCTAGTCGAATCACTACTATCTCATCCATTCTTGGCTTCTCCAAAGGTTCTCTCCCTTTCAACTATTTAGGGGTTCTTCTGTTTAAAGGTTGTCCCAGGAAAGTGCATCTCCTCATTGCCATCGAATTAAATGTAGACTTGCCTCCTGGAAAGGATCTCTCCTTTCCATCTGAGTTCAATACGTTAGATCTATTATCATTGGGATGTTAATGTACAGTTTTCACATTTATGCCTGGCCAAAACAGTTACTCAATCGTATTGATAAATGGATGAGGAACTTTGTTTGGGCTGGTGACATCAACGCGAAGAAGATCGTCACGGTAGCATGGTCAAAAGTTTGTCAACCTTTACAAGAGGGTGGATTGGGTATTCGATCAATCAAAGCCATCAATAAAGCTAGTTTGGTCAAATTATGCTGGGAGTACTTAGCCAACTCCAACCAATGGTCAATATTGCTAAAAGCTAGAACTCACAGGCACAACAAACCTATAACTTATCATATCTCCTCCTCTATTTGGTTTGGTATTAGAGGATGTCTCACCGAGGTGTTGGAACATGTCTCATGGAAATTAGGAAATGAACAGACAATAAATTTCTGGAAGGATAAATGGTTATCCAGACCTGTCACGGAACTTTTAAACATCCCTGAGGGACTGCACAAAGACCTGACGGCTACAGTCAGTGATTTTATCTCCAATGGTCACTGGTGTGTTCCCAGTTCATTTTTAATGCGTCATCCGCAGATTAGAGCAAAACTTGAGCAAATCACTATTCCCCGATATTCATGTATCAATCAACTGGTTTGGACCACTTCAGTTAAGGGTGGTCTCAGTTTCAGGGGTGCATTTGCTCTAAATAACCCAACAGGCCACCTCTCCCTTTAGACTAAACTAATTTGGAATAGTAGCATTCCACCGTCAAAAGCCTTCATTTTATAGCGAATTAAGCATAATAAGATGCCTACAGATGAACATTTGCATCGTAGAGGGTGTATTGTGGTCTCTATGTGCAGTCTTTGTGGTAAGGATTACCAAACCACCAAGCATTTGTTCTTAGATTGCCCCTTTGCTTCAAGCCTATGGCAGTGGTTCTCCTTTATCCTTTTCCATACCATCGACTGCTCGAATTTTGACTCTATTTTGTCAATTTGTACTAAAGATTGGAGTTCGCAAACCCTAGAGATGGTGATTGTCGGCATTCTTAACATCCTCTACACTATTTGGAAATGTCGGAATCTGGTAAGATTTGAAAACAAAAACACGACTCCTTCTTCTGCCATCGCTTTGGTAAGCTCCAATATCTATTTATCCGGATTGTATAGTAAAGGTTGCTTACTCAACTCTGTTTCTGATTTATCATTGTTGCATAGTTTTAATGTGCAAGGGAATTTTTCCTCTGCCCCTCGGATAAAAGAAATAGTTTGGCTCCCCTCTCATGTGGTTTGATTAAATGTAACTCTGACGGTAGCCCTCACGAGTCATCTGGGTTGGCCGCTTGTGGTGGATTGTTCAGGGATAGTAGAGCAACTATCCTAGGTTGTTTCTCAGCTAATATAGGCTCTCAGTCCTCGTTGTATGCTGAGCTAATAGGTGCTATTGAATATTGGGATTGCTCACAAACATGGCTGGCGTAAACTCTGGTTGGAATGTGATTCAAAATTGGTGGTTTCGGCTTTTACAAACTGTAACTCTGTGCCTTGGACACTTCAAAACATGTGGAACAATTGTATTTTACTTACCAAACATATGCACTTTATTGTCTCTCATATATACAGGGAAGGTAACCAGTGTGCTGACAAGCTAGCAAATCATGACATTGGGGTATCTGGTCTCGTTTGGTGGGATTCAATTCCTGAATTTGTTAGGAAAGACTTTTTTACGGATAGATTTGGATTACCAAACTATTGCTTTAGTTGATCTCGCTTGGGTTTGGTTAATGCACCGCAAGCTTCTATGTAACTTAAGTTTTTTGTCATTTATTAATAACATAAAGGTTGCTGCAAATGAATGGTAGGGTCTGGGGTGCCAACCTAGTTGGGATGCCTTTCTCTATAGTGATGCTCATACAAACCTGTCTTTATAAAAAAAATATCAAATTCTTATTGATTTGATACTTTTATAGTAAGAACTATTCAATGGTTTGAACACTAAGTCTATATTTTGTTTGAATATTTGATATAAATATTTTGACTTAATGTTTTTATTAATTATTTAATGTTGATATTGTAGATACACAACTTCCTTATCAAAATTTGAAATCAAATTCTGATGATGAATGAATGAAGGTAACCGAAGAAGAGAACAAATATTTTCATTTACAAAAGCAACCATGTAGAGCGTTTGCTCTATCAGGTTATGGTTGAATATTAGAACTTTTGAATGAGAATCCTACAAGGATTTATGAGAACTTAAAAATGAGCAAGGCAATCTTTTTGAGCTTATGTGATGAGTTGAAGAGTTTAGGAGGCTTAAAACTAACAAGTCATTTGACTGTGGAGGAATAACTAGCAATTTTCTTAATGATTATAGGGCATAGTGAGACAACTAGAGTTAATGCATAATGATTTCAACATTTAACCTGACAATTTCGAAGAACTTTCACAAAGTATTATATGCAATTAACTGTCTTGCGAAAAGAGTCATTACTCTACCATCATTTACCAATATGCCTCATGAAATTTAACATAATTTAAATTTCTTTCCATATTTTTAGGTACATTCGTATATTTAATTAATATTTTCATTATGTTCTTACAATTAATAATTATTTTAATAAATTTTAAGGATTTTATAGGAGCAATAGATGGTACACATATTGCTACATATTGATGCACATGTGTACCATCTATCTTTTACACATGTTAATTTGTTTTCCAAAAACAAAAAAAAGATAGTACATATATTGATGCACATGTTCTTACTGGTGAACAAATACCATATATGGGGTAAAAAAAATCATCCAACCTAAAATATTATGTGTTGTTGCTTATTTGACATGTGTTTCACGTGTGTAATGGCCGAATGTGAAGGTGTTGTTAATGATTCTTGAGTTCTTTTAGAAACGGTAACAAATCTAATGAACCAAATAAGGTATTACATTATTTTAAATAAACATAGTAATTACAATTATTTTTAGTAACTTCTTGTTAATATTACATTTTTTTGTATATTAGATAAGTTCTATTTAGTTGATTCAGGCTATACCAATATACCTAGATTTATTTCATCATATCGAGGTGAGAAATGTTATTTGCAAGATTATAGAGGAAGAGGAAGACCTCAAAGTTCACAAGAATCATTTAACTACAAGCATTCATCGTTAAGAAATGTTATTGAAAGATATTTTGATGTTCTAAAATCAAGATTCCATATACTTTCAAACATGCCAAGTATGAAGAAACAAAAATATATCGTTATTACTTGTTGTGTTATACACAATTATATTAGAATGTATGAAAAAAAAGATGGATTATTTGACAGTTGTGTTGAAAATGAAGAACAAATTAATGTAAGTGAAAATGGAGATGCAAGTTCTCAAGTAAAATATAATATCACTACAGCACAATTTTGAAGTATGTTTTGAAAGCGGGACAAAATTGCTAGACAAATATAGAATGATTATATTAGTTCTAATTGATTTATGTTTTCTTTTGTAAATGATACTACTATTTTGTTTTGAAATATTATACTATGATGGATATCTTTTATTGATTAAAATGACTTAATGTAATTTTTTTTATAGTTTATAGACTTTTATTATATATAATTGATGTGTAATTTTTTTGATTATATAACTATTGATACCTTTTATTTCTAACCATAATGAAAATTATTGAATTTAACCATACAATTTGATATATTAAGATAATTAAATTAAAAATTAATATTAACATCTAATAGTATTACTAAAATAATAAAAAGAAGAGAATGAAACTATACATGTTTTTTGTTTTTAGATTTTTATTACAAATTTCAACTAAATAAGTTTCAATTTTTATTACAAATCTCAACTAAACATGTTTTTAATTTTCTAATAAAAACAGAAAATAAAAATAAAAATTTACAACAAAAAAGAAAAAAAGTGAAAATAAACCAACCCTTAGCTTGAGGTTGACGCATATGATTGTTCAGTGGGCTACAAGAAAGAAAAAAGATAATATTTAACTCTACAATGATTTAATTTAAATATAATCATTAGGCTTTTTTTATTTATTGTGCGAGTCTTTAACAAAGATAAAAGTAGAGTAGTGAAGGGTGAAGATCCTAGCGTATCTGTAAGTCAATGAAATATAACTCCTTCATATTTCATGTCCACAGTCCAGTAGACCGTATGTCTTCATATTTACACAAACGCAATTACATGTGCTATGTCAATTATTCTCCATTAACTCTCTTACTGCATCATATTTGTTATTATTTTTTTGAAAATAAAATAATTCATCCCTATTTAATTTATTTTTTTTAAAATAAAAATAAATGTAAGACTAAGGCCCTGTTTAATTGAGCTGATCAAACTCAACTGATAGCTAATAGCTGATTAAAGATTACTATTTGATAAATTGAATTATCCTGATTGAAGTAATTTTACTTATATAAACATAATTTAGAAATATAAAAATATGCACGTACATATAAAATATATAGATTAAAATAAGTAAATATAATA
>JANIMX020000567.1:504708-515342 GCA_024582655.2 Erythroxylum kunthianum
TGTATAGGGAATGGTAACCTCCTTTTGCTTTGCCAGAGGACAAATAATACATGAATCCAAGGAATTACAAAAGATGTGAGGAAGTGATTTATTTAACAAATTATTCTATCTACTAGTGTATGACTCGGGCAAAAATGCCAAGGATCAAAGAAAGAAGTAGTGTCGGAATGCACTTGTAAACTGATAAAGGATTTTAAACGAGAAGAAGCTGAAGAAGGCTCGAGCAAGAATAGTCCTGCCTTAATTTTGGTAGTTCCAATCATTGTCCAAGTGTTCAGTTCCTGAATATGACAACAATTAGCAGTAAATATGAGATTGTAACGATGATTTGCAGTTAATTGACTCGTTGAAAGCATGTTAAAATGGAAACTTGGAACATGAAGCACATTCCTGAGTATAAGAGAGGATTCAAGAATGACAATTCCAATATGTAGAACTGAACATAAACAGCAGTATGTAATTGAACGACAATACCATGGACTGATTTATAGGAATGAAACAACGGCAGAGAATTACATATATGATTAGTCGCACTATTATCCACAATCCATGAATGGGAAACAAAAGGTAAAGTAGTAGATGACTGAAGAGCATGTTGAATAAGACTGATAGGAAAAGTAAGTTCACCTGCATTAATTGTAGATTTGGTAGATAAGGCTGAAATGGCTGCAGGATTACAAGCTGTATGAGTAGGCTCATTAAGCAATGCCATTAATTTCTGGAATTGATCTCGACTTAGAGTCAGTTGAGTGTTAAACACTGGGACTGAAGTAGAAACTGCCACAGAAATGTCATTAATTTGTCCAACAAATCCTACCTCTGTACCCACCAGAACAGCAATAGTCAAGTTTTACGATCCAGTACCAGAATTCTTCTTATTAATAAACTTAAAATGTGGTGGAAACCCGATCAACCTATAGCACAGAACCTTAATGTGTCCATTCTTTTGACAATAACGACAGATGGCATCTGACTTATTTTTCTTCTTGGAGTCTGAAGTTACTATCATTGCAGAACTCTCAGCTGCCTGAGTTTATCTTTGAGCTTCATCTCTGATAGCTAGATTGTATACCTCATCAAGGGAGGAAAAAGTCTTCATCGCAACAACCTAAGATTTCAAACTAGAAAAGGTGTCTCCCAATCCATTAAGAAATTTGAAAACATAATTCTTGTTCTGCATATCACTGAACTTTTAGAAACAATCACGGTTACAGCTTCCACATTGACAATGTGGTAAAGGTATATAACTTCTAAGCTCCTCCCAAACACCATTAAGTTTCGTAAAATAGGCATCAACAGATCTAGAACCTTAAGTGATAGTACTGAGCATTAACTGCAAATCACAGATTCTGGCATCATCCGGCTGTGAGAACTTACGTTTCAATGTGGCCCAAATCTGCTCTGAATATTATACATAGAAGATTGTAGATGCTATAGGAGGGGCTATAGATTTGAGTAGCCAAGCAATAATCAAATTGTTACATCACAACCAAGCAGAAGATAGAGAATGAACTATATCTTGTATACTGAGTGATGAATGCAATAGGGAGACTGAGGGTCCTCATATGGAAGAAGTCAAGGAGTCGTAGAAGGCATAATGGACCCCATGGATATATCAGAGATCAAGAATTGAGAAAGAGAGCTAGAAGGTATGAATCAATCTTATCAGAAGATTAAAGTCAAAATCAGAAATTAAATCTTCAAGAAAAATTGAAGCCTAATCAAACCCTAGGTCCAAAAGCTCTTAATACCATGTGAAAGAGATGGTTGAAAGAAAAGTTTTTTCTAGAAGTTTGATGTATTATTCACGCTATTTCATTATAGGTCCAGAAGTCTATATATAGGTACAACTCAGATATTAATTAATTCCCTAACCGTACGAACATATTTAATTGATAAAATTATTCACTTACGGTCGGAAGATAATATGATCAAATTATAAAATAATTTAAAATATATAAACAAATAATTGTCTAATTTTCTTAAAATAAGAAAAAGATAACTAAATATTTACCAAGAACAAAAGCGAACATTATACTTTTTTTTTTGAGGAAAAGCGAACATTATACTCAAGCTTCTTATTTTTCACATTAGCATTTACTTCTTGATAATAGGCGCCAAATGAAGGGTTGATAATGTTTCTTTACAACTTGCCCTGTTCCTACTAGTGGAGGGACTTCATCTACTGCACTGCCTTCTTTTGTTTCAAGACCAACACAAATTCTACTATTCTAGACAATCAATAACACTTTCAGAAATCGTATGAAAATTGAAATAAGTGCAATTTTATTGACTTATCCATGGAAGCCGTTGGGCAACAATAAAAACGTACCAACAAAACAGAAGAGGTCTCATCCTCTTTCCGGAAGAGCAAAAAAGGTTTTGATAATGATTATGTACAGGCAATCGTAGATTAATAAATGAATATAAAGTACATCGAAATGGAAGAAAGAACTTGACTTGTTTTTCTTCACGCAGTCGACTGAATCCAAAATAATGGTCATCAAGAATTTGAAGTGTATATAAACTAAGCCAAGGACATGTTAGAGAGCCGACTTAGAGTTGGCTGGAAATTCAACCACCGGAGGGTTAACCTACGATTTGGAGGTGTCAGTGCTCTCCTTATGAGTTCTTTATTCGCAGGTTGACTCGTCAGCTTCTGGGTAGGTATCATGTAACCATGTCTGCTACACTTGACTGAACCAGGACGGCTGGCGCAAGTACAAATTAGTCGTGGCCTAGAAGATGATACCGTTGGCTGACCACTGCGACGAACACGGTGGCCTCCACCCATGTTTCTGGTCACCGTTGACTGCCTACCAGGAATTTGTGACTTTTCCCGAGCCTGAAGTGGAGAAGCTCTCTGCATACTCTTGATCCCAAAAGAAAAAGATACCTGAATAATTGAATTGTTTAAGCATGGTGGCAACCTGGGTTATACTTATATACGGTATTTGCAGCCCTGTGTTTGACCTGATGTTTCTTCAAAGAAATGAGACTCAGACTTCGTTAAGTTACTGCTTGGAAGACCTTGACCAACTGGACGTTTGATCTATCTACACCCAACTAAAAGCCGTGTGGGGCACAACAAGCCGTAGTTTTGGACTGGCGATTATGTACGAACACAATTGGTCAGACCACTGTGCCTTACTTGGCTTCTATTGGTTGTTGCCATTTATCCTGATTATTCATCAGAATCTTCTTCCAATATATAGGGCAGTTCTCCATCGCATGTAATTATTAACATTAATATCTGTACCAATAAACTATGGTTATTTATACTTGGATATAGAATGATTTCGTCCAGTACTTTACATTGATCATGTAATTTTAAGTACAATCGTTCAAAATAATTTTTTTTTGAAACTTAGCTTCTATGAGTATAAATAAATAATAATAATGAATGAATTGAAATAGAATTATTATATTTAAGGATAATACTGTACACAATTTTATTAATTTCGTTTTACTAACAGATAAGATGTGTTTTTTTATTAAAAGTGAACGGACATAGGTGTACATGTCTTGCTATGGTATTTTGTGCTATGGTATTTGTAATCAAATGAACATTTTCTAATGAATAATTGTTTAAGTACTGACTTTAAAAAGATGCATATAATATTATTGATATATAAAATCATTATGCATCGGATATGAGATCTCATATAGATGAATGATCATAGAAGACACGTGGTCTAAAGATCCTGTATAGCTAGCAAATTTGTGATACATTTTTTGGAAACAAAAGAGTTTCTAATCAAATGTAGGTTTGAACGAGTGTTTAGTTTCATGGCTGGACATTACCAAAGAATCCAAATCTTGAAGCCCAACGGACTTCGTGACTTATTGCATCCAACAACCAAATCATAAATCACTGAAAACATATATTTAGCAATGTGGGTCCTAGCTTAATCTTTGATTAAGGTCATACTAGACTATACTAGAAAGCAACCCTATGCATATATAGCAAATGCTCTATAAATAAAACTTACAGGAAAGCTGTGTGCTGGATTATCACAAATGAGTCAGTCCGGACTGGGGCACCGGGCCATGCTGTTTTTATGTCAATAACAACTCGTAACCCATTTGTCAACTTTACTGATTGAAGTCAATTCAGATGTTAATTAGTCTCTATTTTCTGCTATAAAGAATTTCAAGTATATATTGTTAAGAATATTAGTTGGTTCATCAACAAAATGTCACATTCTTTTGGTAGGTTCATTGATGAAAGATTGGAACTGCATTAATGTCTGTCCATGTAGCATTCACAAGGAGTCCACCTAAAACCTGGATAATGTCTGCTCATTCAAGAAATCCCCACCTATATATAGGCGATCCTCTTCACCCTCTATTCTTACCTATTATTCATAAGCACACGAGTTCTGGAGCTTCTATGTTTCTCAATCCATGAAGATCATCACTTGAGATAAATATATCATTAAGATACTGACGTTTATGTAAATGCACATATACGGTTGTAATGACGCATGTCGAGTCCTAACTTCTAACATATTATGTTATTGTAAGAAAATCAGCATTTGCAAAGATTTATATGCTCTCCCTATCAAACCTTAGCGTCATCTATACACAAGTGGGCTCGGGATATATATAACACGCACTTGATGACACAATTCAGTTTTGTATACCAAAAATTAAGTAACACTAGTATAGAAATCTCGTAAAGTTGGTTTGTACGCTTTCCTTAGAAAGGTAATGCAATTAATTAGAGATGGTTTTAATTTTGTGTGGTTTTAAGATAATGATTCCATTCGATGACAGCGAGATGGTAAGCAAAGAGCAAAAGCCATTTGTGAGGTAGCCTCTTATTGTCAATTAGTGTGACCTCTATAGAGGTCATGGAATATACTTAGCTATGTCTTATCGTCCAAATCAGTGAAAATGACACCCACCCCTTCAAATATCTTTTGTATTCTTATTGGAGGATATTATATGAAAATATTCAATACAAAATTTGATCTCGAAAGATTAGTGCTTGTTTTTTAGAGAAGAGAAATAGTGAAAGGTAAATGTGCTTCCAGTTTTTGATCCTTTATGGGTGCATGTGCACTTCTTCGACTGTCCATACATGAAAGCTGACGAAATCCCTATAATAGGACTATTCATTAGTATCTTTCAAGAAAGAGATGTATCCAATCAAAACTTGCACTTACTAATTGAAAAAGAATGTAATTTCTAATTTCTAATTTCTCACTCATCCTCTCTATTTTTGTTTCTCTCTTTTATAATCCTCCTAAAAGCCTTAATCCCTAAGTCACATCCTTTTGTAATATTCGTACAAAAGGGCAAAAGAAAGCAAGAAAACACAAATGTCAGTAACCTTCATTTTCTCCCACAAACTTTTGCTTGTTTTGGGATCATCCATATACGACAAACCTTTTTTTAATTTTGTCCGATTGCCTGCGATATCAATTTGTTCAGTTTATTTTTACCAAATATAAAATCCTAGTTATACCAACGATGGTTATAAAGTAAGGAGAGATTTACATGAGTTAATTGCATCTATAAATATGTAGGAGCTTAAATTTACTTTAGGCTGGCTATTGCTTCTGTAAATCACCGTGCAATAAAACCATGTTAAATGAGTGGATTAGAATTAAGCCGCAAATAGTAATGGAGACCCATGTTAATCATGTATATTATTGAATTTGTTTCTGTTTCTGTTCCTTTTCCTTATTCATTATTAAAATGTCCCTAAAGACTAATACTACTGCTACATCTTCAACTGATAATATATAGGCTGCTTAGGATTATCATCCACAAATACATTCATTCGAACAAGATATATATCATTACTTACTTATCCAAGATGGAAGATATATATAATTTTTCTTTTTCTTTTTTTTTTAAGACAAGGGAATGTCTTAAAAGAGAAAATATAAAACTGGTGAAAACCTGGGAGCATGAGAAGTAGAAATCAGATATAATATTGATCACGTTTATATATCTAATTTATATTTCTCGTTTCATAAACTTCTGAGTAATCATCATAATTTCACTTCTTTGTTACAACTTATATATCTAGGAAGCGATTACATAATTAAGAAATTCGTTAAACAGCAAAAGAATATAAGTCACGATGTATGCCATCTCTGAAGTGGAAGATTGGAGTTAATTAACTGGATGCATGCGATCCATATACAATATGCTTGTGTCGATGGTCCAATAAGATGAACACGCTTATACAGCACCCAAATCATAAATGCTATTTTTCTTAAAATAACTAAGCAAGGTTTATATATTCCTAGGTGCAATAACTTCTATACAAGGTTAAAGGTATATCTTAAAGTAAAATATATCCATATTCTTCATCTTTTTTTAAAAATTTTCTACATCAATTTCACTCTTTCTCTCTCTATCTTCCACTATTCTTTTTATTTTGTTTCTTGGTGTTACATCTCTGCTTTGAAGAACGAATTATGTAGGTTGTTGGACTATGAAACAACTTTCTGAGGAAACTTGTTTGATGTATCCATGGTCTCACTTGAAATTGGTAGAAGAATCTTCGCTGTCAGAGGAACAACTCCGAGGCCAACCAGTGATCTATCTAATCTGTTCCTAAGAACCAAAATCTCAACTCCCCATTAATCTTAACTAACCCGCCACTATATCAGTATTACACCATTAGTCTTGGCTGCTTACAATCTTGTAATCTACCTTGAAAATTCATGACTTAGGCCTGGATATGTTATATGCAGGTATGCACCATATGTCTATGTATATATAGTATATATATATATACCGACCACCTGGAGATGAATTACGAGTACCAATTCATTCCTGGAAGTTGATAAGGTGGCCTAAGTAATCCATCTCCCAAAGATCCGAACATTGGCTGTTGGTGCAATACAGGCGTTTGAGGCAATTGGCTAAGCAGAGAGGCCATGGAACCATTCCCACCAGTCCTCACAGCACCTCCATCGCCGTTTTCCCCTTGAAATCTCTTGCCTGATGAAGCTCCGGCGGCGTCGTTGTCGTCGGGCCAATAAAGCGATGGGAGTGTCCTTTTGAGAGGAAGCATTGAGAGCTCTGGTTTGGAAAGTGAAGAGGCCAATTGTGGTACAGAGTTAGTGTTGTTGGTACCGTCTGAGCTCATTAGTTCTTCAAAAAAGTTCGGTTCGCCTTCAAGCAATGCCCCAAAGGTTGGGCACTTCGCAAGCTGTAGTCTAGTGCTCTGGTGGCTACTAACCGATAGGGATGGTGGAATTGAGCCAAGCATATCGTCCACTGAATCATCTTTATCATGATCCATTGGTCTGTGCGAGTTGTTTTTCTTGTATATTCGACAAAGCACCCAATCGTCAAGCTAGGAAAAAAAGGATAAATTGTGATAACCACCGCCAGTAGATATTAAGCAATGACTCCTCAAGTACCATGAAAAGACAAAAGAAACCCAATATCAAAAGCCATACAAAAGTGAATGATCATTACCCTTAAGGAGTTTTTCTTATTCCCCAGGTCACATCCTGGTGGCTTGTTACTGACTTTGTTATCAGCCAACCGATACTCGTGCATAATCCAATTGGTTTTAACCCCTTTGGGTGGCTTTCCACCATAGAAAACAAGTGCCTTTTTAACACCAACCTTCTGAGTACCACTTGATGTTAACACCGGCTTATCAGTTCCCGTAGCCTTCCAATACCCCGAAGTCGCTGCCCTGTTCGGCCTCGCTCCGTTAGGGTACTTCCGATCACGAGGACTGAAAAAGTACCACTCTTGCTCGCCAAACGTAGCCTTAGCTGAAAATCAAACAAAACGCATCAATTCTCAGACCAAGAACTCATCTTTAATATCCACAATTTGTCATCAAAACAATAACAACGAATAACCCAGAAACCATACACGAGTTACACATACGTACCTGGTAATTCCCATGGATCAAACTTGTAGAGATCTACTTCAGCGATAATTGCTACAGGGAGAGGGGCAGAGGCTGCCTTTTTCTTGAGGTAGTGAACCACAAGCTCTTCATCCGTTGGGTGGAAACGGAACCCAGGTGGGAGGTTCGGTTGTTGCTGTGAACAGGCGGACGAGTCGGCGCTTTCCATTGGTGCAACCAAGGTTCTCGGTTTTGTTAGTTAGGAGTGAAACCGATGAGAAAATGCGACCTCAGACTGGGAGAAGAACATGTCATATAAGTAGATTCTGTTCTGTCAGAGTTTTGGCTTTAATATTTTTTGCAAGTGGCATGACCATTCCTTTTAAATGCGCATTGAGGATCGGATTGACTGCGATTCAGTGACGTTACGAGGTTGGGAAGGACCAATAAGATTTGAGCACATGATGAGGTTGAAGGGTGAAACCGTAATTTGGATGGGCTAGGTGAGATTAAAGAGTGATGAAGCCATTGATGAGTCGACATGTGGGAGAGAAGTAGATAGAAATGGTGACACGTTGACACGGAATGGCGTGTGGGGACCACAGGTAACAAAAAAATAAAAGGGATCATTACGCTTCAGATGTCATGCTTGTGTTATGCAAACCCACCAATCCCAAGTCCCCACCTTCTTCTAATAGTCTTTTGATACGACTAGATGAATGGGGATTGTGATTTTCATTCTTTTTGTGCTCAAGATGATCGTGAATCGCAGAAAATAGCCTCTCTGTATATTTCTTTTTCCGCTGTAGATATTTAGGGTACATATGAATGTAGTCAGCATGTTGATAGCAACCTCCCTGACGCTTAAGCTTAATTGGCGGCTTCTATGTTCAATAATTGATAATAATCTCAACGCAAATAAAGTGAAAGTAATAATTATAATTATCTTTTTCTCTCTAGTAAGTATTACATTAAGTCAGTGTTTAATAGAAACAGTTTTGTTAAGATAAATAAAATATGTTTTAATAAAGAATATTTATTTAATACATTACTTTAAAAAAATCCAATAATATTATCTTTATTATTATGACAAACATCAAATTATTGATAATAAATCTTAATTCCTTGAGTTCTAAACTGTTAATTATTATTATAAGAAGAAGATGATGATGGAAGGTTAGAGTTTAAAAGTGGCGTTTGACTACAACGGGATTTTAATACAAGAAAATAGAAAAAAGGTTGTTGTTTTTTATGGCGGGGTCCGGTGCTGGCCAGATGATCGACCAATTGGGGCCCATCAAATTGATCTCATATTTGGGAGGGATCAAAGCAGTCAATATCTTATCGTCAGGAGAAAACCCCCACATCACCATCTCCATCCTTATACACTAACCGCCACTCTACTTTTCTTCAATTATAATTTTTTTTTTCTCTTAAATGATTAATAAAATAATTAATATATTTTTATCAAATTTCCTAAAAATGGGGTTCAAGATAGCGTGCTGTGGCTTGAAACTCTGCACTGGCATGTACGTATAGCCAGCACACCAACCCCTTTTGATGTATGATCCCATTTCACAACCACCAAAAGTTAGAGAACTTGCATATCCACATAGGCCCCTTAGTACCGCGTAACTGCATCTTAATCCCAATTAACACCATAATCAATGCAAATAATCGAATTTGTTGGGCATTTGGAGTTCTTAAGACTTGTTATATATATATGCATGGGAAACTTAATGTAGCAATATCTTTTTTGCATTCCTGGGTAGTTTCCCTCTATCGATTGCCAAAAAATCCAAGAACCACAAATATGGAGTGTCTGTTTTAGTCTGATGAAATATAGGAGTAGGAAACTACAGTCTGTTGTAGTTTTAACAAAACTACAGTTCTTATTCATGTATTAGATATAGTTTTGGGTTACATAGGAGAAGGAGATCTTATACATATAAGCAAGAAGACAGAAACTTCTGCACTCCGTATGTTTTTGGATTTAGTTTGATTTATTGTAAATCAATTGATATAAACAATTTTGTACCAATTCACAGTAATTCCATTCATAAGTTCATAATTTCAAACTTGTACAATCATTTAGAATGAGAAAATGACTCAATTTTGAATTCAAACACCTTAATTATATGACGTGACTAGTCATGTAAGTTTTTTAAATAACTATTTTTTCAATATTAAAACTTTTTGTTATTTTACCATTGAAAAAAGGAGTAAAATTAACCCCAACATTTACACCTTAATATAAATTAGACCTTAAACCTTAACATTGTACAAATATTCAAATTAAATTTTTAGTGGAAATTACTAAATATAACGATATCTCAAATTCAAAATTCGTTTTTAACCACCTTTTAGCCAAAAAACGTTTACAACAACTCAAACAAATTTATTACACTTATATCTAATTTTATGTCAGTTGCTTAAACTACCCTTAAAATTAAAAATTGAAAATTAAAGAGCTCATATTACCTTTATATTCATTTACAAAAATGTCTTTGTCTTTGTCTTCTACCATTTTTCTTCACCATTAACGCCTCATTTCCTTCCGCTCTACAACGCCTCCTCTACCATTCTTCTTTCCCACATTCAAGGTTTTTGCATCTTGGGTCCTTCAAGCTTCTACATCAATCGCACCTAGGACCTCCATTGAGGCTTCTTCATCCAATCTTCAAGAATTTTTCTCCTATTTAATCTCAAGGTATGAATTTCAGCCTTTTTTAAATTATTTTTGTTGACATTGCTTAGTTTTTAGTTGTGTAAAATGATTGTGATTGCGAATCGAACA
>JANIMX020000567.1:523089-540565 GCA_024582655.2 Erythroxylum kunthianum
GATACCCATCCCTTGTCATTTAATTACCATTTTCACTTCACACATTTAAAACCAGATACACATTTTAGAAAACCACATAGCCTGCGCTGCCTAAACAGACACGAGTAACGGATCACACATATCACATCGTGGGACCCGTGGTCACCTCTGAAGAAGGTGGTGCCTCTACTTCACACATTTTTACACATGGGAGGCTTATGTCTCAGAGGTAGCTACAAACCCTTCTAGGCATGCCTATTTACCCACAATTAGACTTGGCAGGCAAAAACTCAAATTCACTTATTCACAATTTTTCACAATTTGAAATCAATTTAATCACCTTTGTGACATTGGTCACTTCTAACCAATGCAAGCACTTAATTGAAATTGACATAAATTGCCCATATTTAAATAGTCCTAATTAGACTTGAAACAAACTTAGATTAATTTTTCCCTTCAGAGGAAAATTTATTCCAAGTCAGACAAAATTGGAATCATCTGATTTGGATATTCCTCGTTCAAGATATCCTATTTGGACTAAGACTAAGTCCAAAAAAAAATTTATATCAGCCTATAACACATAACAGACGCAGCCCCAACCAAAGGCCCAAAACTCACATTCCACGTTCGTGACTGCACATTCACACGTGCGTCTGTGAAAAGCCAAGACCGTGGTTTTTAAACCACGTGCGTGGTTTCACGCTTCACTTATTTCCATGATCGTGGTTTCAGAACCACGGTTGTGTCTTCAATTCCACGATCGTGGTTCCCAATCCACGATCATGCTTTCGCACTTTCACCTCAACCCACGATCGTGGTTTCCAATCCATGATCGTGTTTTCGCTACTTTACCTCAAGCCACGATCGTGCTTCCCAATCCACGATCGTGCCTTGATAATCCACGTGCGTGGCAAAATACCACGATCGTGATTTTTCATTCCACGAGCGTGGCTTTGCACACCACGAGCGTGCTTTGAAGTCCACGTTCGTGGCTTTATGCACTTCATGTCTCACGATCGTGAAACAAAAATCACAACCGTGAAGCTTCAAATGTAGCTCGTCTTCTTCTCCAAAACTCCCTCTTTTGTTTTTCAACTTATTTTCTTCTCCACAATGCAGCACTCATTTTTCTTAATCACAACTCACCTTCCTAACCAGTTATACCAAAAAATCCTCCCTTATTGCTAAGCACGTACGTACATTAACACAACAGAAAATTTAAACCTATCCTCTGGTTTACGAAAATCAAACTGAAACCTAACAATACATTTCAAAGCATTCAAAATACACCATGCACGTCTACACCTCACAAAAGACTTTTTCATATAACTATACTTTCCATACCTTAAATCCAAGCTTGGTATCTACTCCAAAAGCTTCAAGACTGAATTTTTATCCACTTCTATTAAAAACAAAAATCACCGAAAAACACTTCAAAATCAGCCTGTAAAATAAGCCTACTCCAACTTCATATAACCATTAAAATGGTAGAAAAGCATCATCTATCACATTACAAAACTCTTACCTCAGATTTTTGCTTTCACCGAGTCCTCAACACCAAATCACCAAAATTCCTCTTCTTGCTATTTCTTCTCACTGATTTCGTCAGCTACACCAAGGAAGAAGAAGACAATCACTTTTCTTATTTTATTTACTCTCTCTTGGACCCTTCTTAAATTAGGCCTAAGTAAAAATTTCACATCCTTTAATCTCAAATCTTTTTACAAAAAGCCCACAATTCACATTTTCTTAGTCCAATTTAGCAAATTTACACACCCAATTACACAAATCCTGTTAGGGTAGGATTCGGGTCGTTACACTGCATGTGTCTGTGATGCGTATGTGTGTGTATGTGTTGTGGCGCCCACATATCCTCCCAGGGAGTATTTGGGCGTTACATTCATTTTCTTTTTGTAGCTTGATATTCTTTAGCAGACTAAGGATAATGATCAAAGCTTTTTCGCATATTAAGGGATCAACCTACTCATAAAATCAACAACATTTATACTAAAATTTAATGTGTCAACAAACACAAAAGAATAAGAGACATCTCACCCAACGTCTTCCAAGATTCCTCTCTATCTATAAAGTTCGAATTAACACCTATTAATCCATTAAAAATAGTTCATCACATTTTTTGTGCTTACATCTTTTTGGCTTATAATTCTACAAATATATTTGTTTAAAATAAATAATGTGGGTCTTCTATCTAAGTATAAGAGGATAAGCTTCAATTTTTTATAATAAAAATGCAATTTTGTCCATTGTAAAAAAGTTAATGACAAAGAGGACAGTAAGCTTTAAATGCATAACTATTTAATTCTTAGCAAATTTATTTTCTTTCCTCAATTCCTTGAAAATTCTTGGGAAATATTCCTTTTATTCATGTAAAATTTGAGGAACCTAAGGTAATGTACGGACCAAACTATTTTATAAGATTAAAAATATAGTAACATCATTGTCACTTTATGTGTCACTATTTTATAACCTAAATTGAACATATGCAAGGGGAGAACATATTGAAAATAGTTCGAGAACAAAGCTATGCTTTAACTTAAAGTAAGAAAAAGGTTTGAGTGAAAGGTTAAGAACCATCTTTACTTTAGCTTACCAACAACAATTCCAATTTTCTTCAAAAATATTTGTGAACTAACATGAATTTCAATATAAGACTTATAAACAGTCATAACTTGCATGGGTTCAAATAGTTGGAAAGGAGAAGTCATATAATTGCATCATTTTTATAGGTATGCTAAATGTTAATCCTTACTAATATATGAAAGCTTCAATCAATCAAAGAGATTTGTTATCAACCTCTACAAACTTCCTTTACCTTTTAGAAAACCCTAATTTGTTAGTAAATCATTGCGATGTGAAAAAAGAAGGTTCAAGTATGAATTTGAAAGAAAACCAAATGGAGTAAATAAGAGTTTTGAAGTGGGAAAATATGGAATTTGAAAATAAAATAAAATAAAATAGGATTGTGAGAGAGAATTAGGGAAATCAAGAAAAGCCGAGAATTATAGAAGAAATGAGGGAGGCATAGAAAATTTAGGCTCGAGAATTTGGGTAGATAGATTATTTTGAGTAAATGTGTTATAAGTTATGGGTAAGTTTAGGTCCAATCCACATAGGTATTCACGTGTTCATAAAGTGTCACATGAATATTCAATTGTCAGGTCAACAAAAAAAAATAGCAAATTTAATATCATAACTTGAGTAAATTGAAATTTTTAAAAAGCTAATCATTAAATCGAAAAAATAAAATGTTTGGCATTTTTGAATTGTTATTCCTCATTCTTCACACTATTATCTAGATATATTGCTTTCATTTTTTATGGGTAGGCCCTTGAGAAGGTGTTACACTATATTTTATTTTCTTATTTGATTTCTATATTGAAAATATAGAGAAAACAGTATAAGAATTTGTAGTTTGATTTACCAAAATATTTCAAGTTCATCCCTATACTTCATTTGATTTGCTTTGCTTTCTTCTTTGCAAATTTTACATAGATTTGGCCTAATGTTATTTCTTGAAATTTTTTGGGTGCATCATGAATTCATCTTATACATAAAAGAAACACGTTCTCACTCTTGGACATTGCCATTTTCCACCAAAATACGTACAAATGCCAAGGGATATGACAAAATGTAACAATTTTGACTATTTTGTGCCAAAAATACATACAAAGACCAATCATATCTTATTTCTACATCAACAACCCCCTAAACAATTGGATTGCTTTGCGTCACTCTCAATACAACCAACCTCACGACACCCCGTAGATTCCAAAGTGCCTGAGCCTGACATTAACAAGCTAATTGATCTATGAAGGAAGAAATTTCTTCAAAGATAGGTAGTCTCTTGGATCTAGAAGGAGCCCAATCATTGATTGCTTCCTCAAGCCCTTTGACGAAATCGATGTCTTCGAGGCTTAGTGCCAACAAGTTGGTTAGTTCCTTAGGGGGCTCTCTTGATTCAACTTCCATAAGAAGTTCTTGTGCTCTTTTCACGGCCTTGGTGTCTTCAGAACCTGGAGACTGACCTTGGAGAATGTGTTCGATTACTGAACGGGCCTCTTCGTACCGAGCTTGCTTGATCAGACACAGTCCCAAGTTACAGGCCTTGTTAGCGTCAGGATCAATCATCTGAGCCTTTCTATACACCACCTCCGCCGCCATGTATTTAGATTTCTGCATATAGGCCCATGCCAAGTTTCCCTGCCAAACACAAAAGTGCAAATAAGGTCAATTCACAAATTATAAGTAGCCCATCAACTTGTGATTTTCTTTTACACGATTTTGTGGAATCCAACAATTTACTGCAACCGTTAATAGTTATTAGCTAGTAGCTGAATCGTTCCTACCAGAGCAGTACGTGTTATAGGACGAATTGAGCAGGAAGCCATGCAAAAGAAAGAGCAAAATGAGGCATGCACTTAATGAATTATTGATAAATATAAGGAGAAATGATCATACCAATAATCTGGAAGTCTCTTGCTGAATAGTGACCTGAAATTTCTTGCCGTGAGAGCGAGCAGTTTTGGTAGATTTACCATTGAAGGCCTCTCCTAGGTATATCAATCTTAGCTTCCGCTTCAGTAAATCAATCTGTTCTTCTACCCTTCCGCATCTCTGCAAACCCGAATTCCAGTATAAAATAAAAGTTTTTAAATCTACTCTGATCACAATTATATCTATCTTCCTGAATTAATTTTAAAAGGAATTATTTAAGAAAAATAAAAATTTCCTAATGAAATATTAATAGTTTTTAATTGATACCTTGTACAGGTCGATGAGGACATTATCGAGCGACTCCTGAGCATTTTTAGAGCAACGACCTCTAAAAGATTTGATGGCTTCAATAGCTTCTTCAGTTCTGTCGATTTGTTTCATCACCCCGGCCATATCTTTAAGAGCGCTATCAACTCTATCTCCAGCGTTTATTGCCTTCCAAAACCACACTATCGCTGCTTCAGGGTCCTTTTCCACTAGCTGAAACATTGAATGAAGATATTAACAACTTTTTGTAAGAACTAGTGGATAAATTGCGTCAAGAAGAATACATGAATATCAAAACATCTAAATAATAAACTGTGTACTTGTACTTGAAACCATATTATTTAGGAAGTTTAGTATAACTAAAGCTAGGGTATACAAATTAGGAAGTTTAAATAGATTTAACATACTTAGTTATACTGCTAACTCTAACTTGAGAATAGGAGAATCTTAATTAATAAAGAAGCTAAGTACATATGCACGACGATGACGTCTCCTACTTTCCTGACTTTCCTGCTTCAGTTGAGTTTAATTATATCTATAATTAAGTTAGAAACATCTTTGTTTAATTGTTTGAGCTTACAGTATTCAAGAGAAAGAAAGAACAAAGATGGAGAAGACAATAAGAAGAAGAAGAAGCTACCAAGTATAATATGTTAAAGAGTTAGTCAAACTGAATAAGAAGTGGATCAAAATACAAAACAAAGTTGCAAGCAAAGAATGTAATTACGAAAAGAAATTAAACTACCTGAGCATGTTTGGCTTTAACATAAGGACCATCGCCAGAAGGAACCTTGTGTATAACGTGGAAAACATCTTTCTCTTTCTCTTTATTGTTTGTGCTCTTCTTTGGCCTAATTATTCCTTCCATTCATACACTTTCTTTCTTGTTCTCTCTATCCAACTACCAAATTATCCTTCTCCTTGATTTCGAGTCCTGTCCTGACACAAAGGAAGGAGAAGAGGAAAACGTGGGACCAAAGTGCAATTGAGATAAATACGTTAGATACATATATATATATATATCTATTTCTCTTGAGGTGTAGAGACGTGAACTTGGACGGGTTTGCGTCTCTGTTAAGTGT
Organism: Erythroxylum kunthianum; assembly: GCA_024582655.2. Lineage (NCBI taxonomy): Eukaryota > Viridiplantae > Streptophyta > Magnoliopsida > Malpighiales > Erythroxylaceae > Erythroxylum > Erythroxylum kunthianum. Next base: position 528,933 of record JANIMX020000567.1, read on the forward strand.
TAAGTTTGGATCCTTCCTAGAGCTTTAAGATTCAATCATCCACATCGGTCTGTCGCATTATGATTGGCACACGTTTCGTTCAGTTTTTGGTTTAGGTTTCGCCACCTTGTTCCTTCTCGCAGCCTTAATTTGTTACATTTATCATTAACTTCTTGTTCCTTCTCGCAGCCTTAATTTTGTTACATTTATCATTAACTTGCTTTCCTTGGATAATTAGGAGTAGAATAATGTTAAATTAGCGACATTATTTTTACTTTATAGAAATAGAAAAATAAAGAAAAGTATTGTAAGGTATTAATGCATACATACACTATAGCATACTTATTAATGAGTAGTACAAAAACAAATGTATATTTTAAATTTTAGTGGTAAAATAGTATTTAATAAATTCACCTTTCCAGAACTATTAAAGATAAGAATCCACCCTATATCTAGGAATATGTGACAAGTAACCAATAAATAACATAAAAATCTATACATTTTGTTGCATGCTTACAGAGGAACATAAATTTACATTTTGTTATTTATCATGGCATAATTGTTGTTGTTCTTGTTTCAATAGTTCAAATAATGACAAAATTTTGCCTTTTGTGTATCACCCAAAAAGACGATCATTGTTATAGTAAAGATGCAGTAAACAGGCACAAACGAACCTGGACAGCTTCATGGACCAAGACCAGATGTACAAGTAACAGATAATACTTTTTCCAGTTAAGTTATTGTTTTGTTTCATAAGCACCAATTTTTAAAGATATTTTCTATGTCTGATTATATTATTAAGTTAGCATTTGATTTGTCCCTCATCACAGCATAAATATACAAATGACTTTAAGGAGGCGTTTAATTCAAGGTTATCACAGATAACTTTAGTTATGTGATTACAAGTTATGCTACTTAAAATATAACATAATATTGTTTGGTTCAACACTAAATAATGTAATATAAACTTATTTAGTTGATGGTTATGTTGTATAACCAAATTAAGTATTTGACTTAATTGCCCTTAATTATTATCTTTTAAGTTCCCATGAGTCCTTAGCAAATAACAAAGTTTAGTTAAACCTCTCCTATCCATCTTATAATTATCAATACATTGCATATCATTATTGAAAACCATTTGATTTAAGTTGATAGACCGAATATTATTTCTACTATATATCTCGTCGGAATATGTTATGCTCCTCCTAAATCTAATATTGAAAACAATGTTGTTCCCTCCAAAGCGTAATTCCCACTAGAACTTAATTAATATTATCATAGCTTTTATACAGTGATTAAGCTCAGGAACATATTATTATTGTTCGCACCCCTAAATGATCTAAGTTGATTCGTTCAAATTAATCAAAAGAGATATGATTTTTTTTTCTCCTATCTCAGGTGATATCCTCGACTCTTGGCTCCTAATGATCTCGTTGAAACTTAGGTAATGCAACAGGAAGCTAGGTTTAGTTTCTGTGTTAGTTTCGGTAGTTTATATATATACTGGTAAAATGGTAATTGCTTATGTTGATAGGGACATTTTTGTCACAAAAGGCAAAAAGAATAGGGCTATAATGGAAACAAACAAAAAGATAATCCATTTATCTCAGATAACCTAAGTGAATGAGGGTTATCAGATTCTTGGTAGATTACTCCCAAAAGCTGACAAGATGGTGATGTGAGATTACTTCGGTAATCTCATAACCCCAAACCAAACACAGTAGTGTTACATAACTTACACCATATAATTACGGTAATTTAAGATTACCCCAATCCAAATGCTCCATAAGTTATAGCATACAATCATTGTGGTATAGCCAAAAAGAGTAAAGGAGAAAAACTTTAAAGAGAAACTAATTCTATATTAAAGAAACAACTCTAATATAAGAGAAAAAAATGAGAAAAAAAACTAAAAACAAAGGGCTAACTCTATTATAAGAAACAAAACCTTAATGGATCCAATAAATAGAGCATGTATACACAAACTTATAAAAAGATGTCAAAATGCCTAGGCATATGAAAGTCAATGAGTATTCTAATCTTTTTATCAAAACATCCTTCTTCTTCTTTTTTTGTCTAATAAAGGGAACATTTTCGATTAATCCAAAATCTTACATGAATGTAGTATAATATTAGATTTAGAGGAAGACTCGTCAAATCTACAAAAAGCAATAGAAGAAAATTCAAACCTAAAACATTAAAAATTACATTTGAGAAAATAATCATAAATAAAGATATGATAACAACAATAACAAAAAAGTTAACTAAAAGTTAACATTAAAAAAAAGTGTGAAATATGAGCCTTAAACACTTAATCTAGTCCAGTAAAAATTTTAAAACAAGCAGTTTTCTTTTATTAGATATTTTTTTTCTTAAATGTAAAGTGAATGAGGGAATCAAGGCTTAGCTTCTTCTTCTTTTTCCCTCTCTTTTGAAAAAGAGAATGTATGTTAATTTCAAAAGGAAAATTTTCAATGCCTAATTAGAGAATGAAACGCAATCAAATGATTGATTACAAGATCAAAAAGGCCAAGATTTATAAACGTCAAACATGTTCAATCCATACTTTCTAATAGGAAAAGCATGGCCTTTATAAGCTAACTACCCTCTTTTTTTGGACAAACATTGTAGGGCTCCATGCGGGAGATGATGATAATACATAAATTTATTAGTATTTATCTCCGTGGACGATTTGGGCCTTAAGACTAATCAAATTAGATAGGACTTTTCAATCAACAAGTTAAGGTATCTAGCCTGACAGACAAGAGGCCTACATGAAATATTGTATAGATCTTGATGTTCATAATTTTAAATGAATGTACAGACTATGAATTAAAAGAAAATCATTAGTGTGAATTAAACCCTTAAATCGCATTAAAATGAAATGTTAAGACTATTAAGTAATTGTGTTCCTAATCATATTATAAATAATATCTTAATTTAAACTACTCCAACACACCTCTTAATTGTATATGCTTTAAAATACCAGCAAAAACACGTTTCAAATGTTTTATGTCATCCCCTACTGTCTTGGTACCGACATGGATAAATGATACCATAAGGTCATATTCGGCCGCCGTATAGGACCACATAAAGATTATTAGTTTGGAAAACAACTGCACAGCAGGATCTACTCTTTTATACCTCGCTTCAAAAGAAAAAGATCAACAAGCCACCGCTGTTGGTAGTTGGATGACCCAAAATATATATATATTAAGTGGGTTTAATAAAAACTACTTGATGGTTTCATGGACCCATAATAGCAATATTAAGTGTAAAATGGGAACAACGAAGGAAAGTGTACGCATAAGCCCACTAGATAATTATGAGCAAACAAAACTCCAGACGTGTCAATAACCCATCTGCGATATGGGGGGACCTGTCTTCCTATCTCATCCTAATGTATAAAAAAAGCTTAAAGCGTTTGTTTCTTAAGACTTGTTGGTACCTTTGCTTTGGAACAACGACAAACACCAACTATCCCTTTCAACTTCGTGGTGACCTTGCGAAAATGATGCTTTTGCCTAATGTTTATCATATGTTGTACTTTGTCGGTTTCATCCTCTACTCTTTTTTTTTCCAAGGGCTTAATAGATCCATAACCCTGCTTGTTTATAAAAAGACATCAACATAATAATATGTCCAAGTCAATTTGGAGACTTAATTACTCCTTTTGAAAGGTTTCAACATCAGGATACGAAATGGAAAGTGATGCCAATCCCAACACATCGCATGTGGATACTGTTCAAACGATCCGTCGTTTCTTGTTGAAACTTGGCTAAAATTTGAAACTACTGCTCTTATTTGGACCACTCCATAACCTTGGTAGAAATCTGTGTTTAGTCGGATGATCTGATCTTCTGTAGCCGCATAGAATTAAGCCGCGAAATAGCTGCTTTCAACTTTGAAATTGGAATGATTAGTTTATGATTCCATTGGGCCATATGATATGATGCTACATTCTTAACAAGCAACCACGCGACTAATGAGAAACTAAGGTGGTCGAGAGTTGATTGAACCGGAAAATGCGATCAATCCCAAATTTAAAAACCTTTTAGTTTACGATAATTAGCTTTGAAGTTATGGTAAAGTTACCTATTTGTGAGTAAAATGTTAAATGTTTGAGTTATAAAAATAATCTCTTTATAAAAAAATATAAAGAGAATGTTGTGTATAATTGATCTCTCTCACTTAATCTTAATAAAGTAAAGGAATCGGATTTGTTATCATTTGTTTTTTTTATCTTTATATCTAATGTTTGATACAATTTCAAATTTGTCATTTGAAATATATGATTCATATATTATATGAATTATATCATTAAGAAATTAATTATAATCCAAAATTGTACCAGTAATCAATGACGAGTGTGTGCTAAGAGTCTTCGGAAACAACAATACAAGAAACACACAGGAAGCTCAGCGCTTTGTGTGATCCTATAATTCATTATTCTTATTTGCGATCACCCCATTGGGATTAAAATAGCAAATACTTAATGCGAAAGGATCCTATGTTCCTGTTTTTAGGAACGAATTATGGCAAAGTCTATGGGCATCATTACTTGGACTTTTCTTTTTTATTTTATATTATTAAACCCATTTCAAGATAGCTGCATCCTCTTTCCCAGTATTTACCGGAGGATAACCCTCTCCATAGAATCAATTTTATAGTTCATTCATATAACAAGAAGAGGAAGAGGAAAAAGAAAAAGCCGGTGGAGGTCCGCTCAGGCTCGTCCTATGTGATTGAGAGGTGGTTCTTTCTTTTAAGATTTTAATTAATTTAAAATTCTAGCCTTTTTTTTCTTTCCTTTTTGGGATTGACGAGGGACATATATGACTTTGTGTTAGATCTCTAATAAATAAATGTATGTATAATTAAAAAGAACCGAAATAATAAACAGTAAACGAATCGAAATACTGAAATAATGAACAGTAAACAAATCGAAATACAGTAAGAAATAGTTTATACCGTGAACCTGACCGAAAAGAAATAAACGAACAGAAGACGTTGAGGTCTGTCGAAACAGTTTCCTTAAGATAGATTCGTTCTTTCCTCGGTGCTAGAGAAACGCAAACTTCTGATCTCTCAAGATACAACATTGAGAGTCTCAGACTGCAGCACAACAACGCGAGACACGAACGAACCGTACATGTTTTATCACCAGAAACGAAAAATCGAGAGCTATAAAGGGAGGGAGTATTTTTGCATGTATCAGAGTTTCGGTCCTAAAGAGAGTAATTTCGGCTGACACCTGAATTTATAAGAGGAAATTAGGTTTATTGTTGTGATTAATGGACCGAAGGTAGGGTCCGTTGAGAAATAAAAATTAAGTAGCTTTTGGGCGGTCCAAATTGTCCGGACATTCGCGTCGCCCACTACCCCTGGGAATTGGAACTATCAATTGATCTCATGTTTTCATTTTCCAAATGATTAATGATGAAAATCAAAGCTGCAAAACATTATATCCATTTTGTTTACCAGAGTGCTGTAGGACAGATACATGCAAGTACTCATAATATATACCAGAATGGTGGAAGGCTCCAGCCTCATAAGCTCATTCCTAAAGACGAAGATTAGGGGAGGTTAAGGCCATAGACCAAAGGAAAAAATAAAATAAAAAACCATAAATAAAGTCTAAGCTCTTATCTTGATTCACGAGAGTTCATGCCTCTAAAGCTTCCCTGATTTGGAATCTACGAAGATGAAAGAGAAAACTTGGAAAAGAAAAGTGAAGCTTTTCTTGATTAAGGATTAGAATTAACATAAAAGGAAAGTAGTTCATGCCTAAAGCTCAAAAACCGGTACAAGTGAAGGGAATATATCTATACATGTGAGTTGTAGGCAACCGGACATTTCATCATTAATTTGTTTTTATTTTCTTATTGTGTTTGCTTTTTCCTTCATATCTAAAAAAGTAAACTTCAGGGAGAGGAGAGAAATTTTGTTTCAGGGAAATGAAATGACTTCATTTAGCAACGTGAACGAGAATATTAATTATTAGTTACTCTTAGAAGTTGTAAAGCCTTATTGATCTCTTGGCAATTTCAACAATTCCACGATTCTTGCACGGCCCTGGTTTAATTACCATACACTTAATTAGTGCATTCCTCCGTCTAGTTTAGACTTTGAGGAAAGTAAATATCACCCTTCATGTTGATCCTTTAAATTACTATATTTTTAGAGCCTAAGCCTAAAAACTCAGAATCAACAGATATACATCATCCAGCCTTTTTAATTACTTCATGATACTAAAAGTGGAAGACTGATGAAACATACAACAAGAAGTCATATAAGCTGTCAGTCTTTTGAACGCAGTTTAAGAGAAGATTACATGCACAATTTCGATCCACTGTAAACAATGATTCTAGCTGTTCATTGTTTAAACTTTAAGAGAACATAAAAGTCCTATTCAGATGATTGAATTTCCAAGTTAACATAACATTATCAATAACTAGGGTGAACAGTTAGAACTTAGAATCAGGGATCGAACTGTTCAAATTAATCGAACTTCTCTTTCACTTGGGAAAGATACACATGAACGAGAACAAATTATGGTGATTGGTGACTCAAAATAGTAGAGCTTAACAAAGCTAAACAAAGAGGGGTTAGTGGTCAAGTTTGGCTTTGCCTTAATTCAGAATACGTGACATGATGTGCATCATAAGGTTGCTTTCACATATTAGACATGACAAGTTGATTTTTAATTATTTCTGGTTATGCCAATAAAATCACTTGCCATATATTTTTGTATTACTGGACAAAAGGTTAGCTAATTTGTCCTCAGTTCAAACCACTCATAAAACAGGGAAATTGAATTGGCATCACCACCAGTACTACGTTCAAGTCCAATGAACGTATGTGAAGTAATAATAATAATATATATCTTGGAGTATACTCAGAACTCAATTGTCTCTTTCCCTTATACCTTCACACCACTATGAATGTGATTTTTTTTTGGTGTTTGATAGTGATTTGAACATACTTATAAGGCCATTATTCAAATCAGAGTTTCATTTAATTAGATTATTATAGATATATGTGGTTTTACCCTTTAGAGTTTAGCCTGAAACCATCGCACGTGCGCGTTTAGATCAAAGATTACAGCTTGCTATCTAGCTAGCTTCTATTCAATGTCCCAAACCACTACAACTAACTTCCATTGTTGAGATGCAATTCATATAATAATATTGTTGCATATATGTCCTTAAAAACATCATTGTTTCATTTTCTTTTTCAAAAGAAACCCTAAAAACCAATTTCAAGTAATTATTCAAATCAAACTTGAAGTTGTTCGGCCACCAGAAACTTGGCTACGATAGTTATTAGTATAGAGTATCTGTCTATTTACGAAAAGATAAATATGTTTACATTTTTTAATGTTTAAGAATATTTGTCTGATAAGTTTATCATATATATTAAACATAACATAATTTTGCATAGGAATTCGATTATTGTTGATCTTATGTTCAGTTTTTTCTTAATGAAAAGAACTACCGTATTAGGGAAAAGTATTTTCTTGTGTCCAACATGTTACGATAGTTATTTGATTAACAATATATCAGAGTGGAAAATTGTTTGAAGTATTATAAAGAAGATTAGAAATTATGAGATTTAACCACATTTAACAAAGAAGGAAACTAAAGATTTCTGCCTAACCTAATTGAAGAATATAAAACCTTACGGACTTTAATTATGGAATAGACTAAATAATAGAGGACACATTGATAGAATTAAATCCGAGTTTAAGAGTAAGAGCTGATAAAGGTCCAGTACGTTTGTTAGGCTAAGGTATGACTTTAGCTCTCCAGACCCAACAGAAGGTACTTTCCTTGACTCCAGGCCCATGCATCTGATCTGTCCATTGCAGCCTGGGGCCTGAGACCAGAAAGTTTTTGTGTCTCAGAAATTAATCACAAGGCACCAAGTAAAGATAAGTAGCCATACTAATTAAATAATAATAACTTGAGGAATCTGCTCAATAGGCTAATCATAACCCATAAGTATACACATGCATACCTCATCAAAAGTCCAATAGCAAGATTTAAACAGCTAAGCACCGTGACGTGGTTACTTTACAAACCTTAGTCATGACCAATCATGAGTTATATGTACAAGGAAATGGAAAGAAATAGAAATAAAGAAAACCGTAATCAGTCATAGATTGTGGGTATAGCAAAGCCACACGTGAATTTCACCATTAGAATAAATCAAGCTGAAAATATTTTACTTGCCAACAAGGTTGACACAGAAAAAACAAGGGAATCCTATTTTTCCTCGTGCAGAACTAATGTCGGCAAGTAGATATTTTACGTGACGCAGGTGCATGCGTGGGAGAGAGCTATAAGAATTCAGAAGCAACAGAGAAATATCTCGTCATCTTCTTTTGGTTAGAAGTTTATCACCGCCCCATTTTGAGCATATATGCCTTATCCACACCTTTTTTTTTTCCTTGTTTTCAAAAATCCTCTTTCTTTGAACTTTGAAGTTTAAAAGCCTTCGATGAGAAGAGTCAAAAAACCTTTTTTCTATTTTTTGAGTTTGACTATGGCCAGCTGTTAAAGCCCTAATAATATCTTGCGATTTTGTCAAGGTTTGAAACGTCCTCTTTGTATTCATAATCTTGTTTCCAATGATTAGCCGTGTTAACTTAAGCCCCATTTTTAGCACCTTGAGAAACATTAAATACCACTCACTCACCTGCGGCAACTCTCAGAGACAAGTTTGTCGTTTCATGCATGAAAGAATATTCAACGGAAAGGATTATCAATTGTTATTTTGTTTCTGTAAACCACATTGCACGATTGTCTCAATCGGAGCTAATGAATTTCATATTGTAATTCAAAACATGTATGTTAATAAAAACCAGAAACAAAAGAAAAATAATACAAATTATTGAAACTGTTGCCCAGAAATCTCTATGAAGACCAACATAATTAAGGAAAATAAAGAAAAGAATACTCAATTATTAATTCAAAGTGCTAAATGATTTGAGCAAACTAACTATTGAAGAAGTTCGATATATGCTTGTATTCTGAACTTTTTGTAATTCTTGCCAACTCCTAATCATGTATGTTTCTGGGGTCCTATCTACATAAGCTGCTCAACATTGCGTTCAAATAGAAATGGACGTGCTAAGAAAAACTTTTTATTATTTTTTATCACATAAAAAAAGGTTAAGAATGAATTATAAATTTTAGAAACTAAAGAGTTTAGATCTGTAACTGGTTTTTGGATTTTTATCCGATGATTGAGGAATGGTGAATAGATAAGCTAAGCTTGGACTAAGTTCATCACTGACTTTCCAAAAGAAGACTATAATGATTAACGAGCATATAGCTTAAAAGTGCTCGCCAGTCTAAAGCTTTCTACCAATTAAAAAAGAAAAGTGCTCCAAAGCTAAAGTACAACTTAAATTATTGAAATTTGGGTTCATCTCTTTCTTAACTTCGTCAGTTTCCTCTTGCGTCTAATCTCTTCAGTTATGTGAACTACACGTTATTACTTATTATTGAGCATCCTACACAGAACTAAGAAGCCTTATCTATAACAGCGGAAAGAAATCGATTAGCACCCACAAGGGAAGGAAGGAAACACGAGAAAAAATCTATTGGAAAGTGAAGTGGACGTTGAATGGTCAAACATTTTATAATGGCAACATTCCATTGGCTACTCAGAAGTAACTTGTATAGTAAGAAGTACTGGACAAACAAAAGTTATTGGTCCAACCAATAAAGGTTCGAATGGCATAGCATGTATGCACGCAGGTTGACCACACGTGCAAGTAAAGAATTTCAAAAGAAAATGAAACTAATCAAATGGTCAATGCATATCTACAATTTTTATTGGGAACACCAGATTCGGCATCTTTTGTAGTGATTCCAGTCACCTGTTCCAGTTACTGCCTTTTGCATTTCTTTGATTGCTGTTTTGTCATATACCTAAAATATAATATATTTAAATTGAAAACACTTGTATATTTTTTTTTCCAGCAGAAATATTATATATAGTAAATTTGTTTACATAGTTAAAATACATAAAACTTGCTTTCAATTATATTTTAAAAAATAGTGCAAACCACGTTGTTCGTGCTAAAGAATAGGAGTAGTATATATTTGTTTTGATTGACACAATACAATACGAGATGATGAGACTTATAAATGTTGGGATTTTGGACCCTAGTTTAGTGCAAATCCGCAGCTAATAATTTGAGATAATGGACACACAGATTTACGTAAAAAATCCCTAAACAAATCAGGGTAAAAACTACAGACAAGGAGAAGAATTTTACTATCAGAAAAAATAATAGGAGTTACAACCTCTCTCTAATTTACAAGGAGACAATAATTTTATTTCTCTTGAATATAGGAGAAACACCTCAAAACTCTCTATTTCTCTCTCAAAATGGGATGGTTTAACCTTGCATGGTTCTTGCCTATTTATAGGCAAATGGTTGGAGGATTGTTGGTGTGAATGTCAAGAATGGTGGGCTAACAATGGTTGCTACAGATGTCAAGAATGGCTGCACCTAACAGCCACCCACGTTTAACAATAAAATGATAATAGATATGTTAGTGGTTAAAAGCTAAATGCAATATGCAATCGTGGATAATTGTATCTTTAAATGTGTTGCTTGAATGAAGTTGAAGTTCCACAATAAAAAGAGTAGCTTAATTTTTTTATAAATTTAGACTTGGTTTTTTAATTTTTTAATGTGGAATAAATAATCTTAATATTACTTTGGGCATTATATAAAAAGTTTGATTACTAGAATTATGAAATTGGTAGTTTAGATGAAATTCAGCACAGGGTTCTCAGTATTAAATATGATTGATATTGTAAATTTAAATTATTGAATTAAGTTGAAAAGAAACAATATCTTCTTATTATGACATAAAATTTAAATAAGGTAATAGTAAATTAAATTGCGCTAAAATCAAAACTTATAAAATAACCATTCAAAAAGAAATTCATATTGAAATTATCATTTCTTCTCGCACAAATAAAACATGAAAATTTATACAATGAAAACAAATACTTACTCGTCATATAAAATGTGAAGAGATTACAAATCAAATAAGTAAAATAAAACCCGATATCGGGTTACATTATAGTTAACTGATTGAAAGAAGTGCGTTTGACTGAAGACATAAAATGAAACCCGATATCGGGTTACGTTGTAAAATGAAATCCGATATCAGGTTACATTATAGTTGTCTGATTGATAGAAGTGTGTTTGACTGAAGACGTAAAATAAAATCCGATATCGGGTAACGTTATAAAATGAAACCCAATATCGGGTGACATTATGGTTGACTGATTAACAGAAGTTTCATTTTACTGAATACGTAAAATAAAAACCGACATCGAGTTACGTTGTAAAATGAAACCCGATATCAGGTTACGTTATAGTTGACTGATTGAAATAAGTGTGTTTGACTAAAGACATAAAATGAAACCCGACATCGAGTTACGTTGTAAAATAAAACCTGATATCGGGTTACATTATAGTTAACTGATTGAAAGAAGTTCGTTTGACTGAAGATATAAAATGAAACCCGATATCGGGTTACGTTGTAAAATGAAACCCAATATCGAGTTACCTTATAGTTGACTGATTGACAGAAGTGAGTTTGACTAAAGACGTAAAATGA